>QGOB01000688.1:0-19784 GCA_003313055.1 Termitomyces sp. MG145 | reverse complement strand
CTAATACATCTTTGGATATCCCTCTGCCAGCTGTGTGACTTCCACAGCTCTCTGAGGTCACCCTTACAGTCTCTTCTTACCATCTTCTCCCACTTCCTTACCAACTCCAACCTCACAATGCCTTATCAGGTTTCTGGGACTTTGCTTGACTTCTCACACACACACATAACACTATTACTTGCTAGCTATCCTATCTAGTTGGTCTTGTTAGTTGTTTCCTGCACGGCAGCTAGGCAGCAAGTCAGCACATCATTTTGGAGCCCACTGTTGAGGGGTTCTATAGCAAAATTCCACCGGAAACTTGCCTCCAGGCTAAAAAACGCTTATGTCTCATTACCAAATCCTTGCTCCCCCTTATTCTTTTAGACATTCACTCTCCTTCGCCGTTAACACCTTTAATGACACCGCCTTATAACCTCAAAGAGGAACTTGCTACCACTAGGGAACTTCTCGACATTAACAAACTCCTAGAGAACTTCCCAGGCCATCATATCAACAACTTCCTTGATGCACTGCTACCATCGTTATCTCCCAATCCCTACCCCCCAGTCCAATCCACCTCACCCTTACTGACACCTGTTAGCCCTACCACCATGGGTGACACACGCCTTTCCCAACATATGCCACCCTGTAACAACTCTACTGCACCTAAATGGGATGAGAGTTGCCTATGAGAGCTTGCCCAGTACTTCCGCGAGCTCGAATATCTCTTAGCAAACTGCACCGTTAATGATGATAACTAGAAAAAGGAATATGCCACTTGGTACATGTCATATGATACTATGGAGACCTGGCTTGGCTTGCCAGAGTTTAGCGACTATACATATGCTGAATGGAAAATTGCGGTCTTTCGTTTATACCCTGGAGCTGAGGAATCTGCCCATTACACCCTCCAAGACCTCGAGCAACTCATTAATCAAACCTTCTCTGCCAGTATCACTACTCTCAGACACTTCTCAGATTACTACAGGGACTTCCAGCACCTAGCGCGTTGGCTTCTGGCTAAAGGCAAGATCTACCAAAACGAGGAACACCGTTTATTCCAGCAAGGCATACCAACTTCATTATGGTTCAAACTCGTCCGCCATTTAGAAATCACCATTCCCTACCATCACCTGGAGGACCCTTATGAGGTAGACCAAGTCTTTGAAGCTGCCAAATGAGTTCTAAAGGGTACTGACACTGCCACAACCTTGAAAAAGCCAACAACCGCTAACATTAAAACCCCCACCATTAACACCGCTGCCCCCATACCAACTACCATTATTAAAAAGAAACCTCTCAACATCGCCGCCACCGCTATCGTTAACACTCTGGCATGCATTGAGGAAAAGATGGCCACATTGACTGCTGGTAACAGTTCTCAGTCCTGCGCCTCTCGACCTCCTAGTGACAGCTGCCACTTTTGTAGCAAAACTGGTCATACCATGGTACAAGGCAATTGCATTAAGCTGGAAAACTTTATCGGTCAAGGAAAGATCTGTCAGAATCACGAAGGCAAAGTCATCTTACCATCTGGCACTATGATCCCCAACTACATCGGCAAACAGCTTTATATGGAACATATCGGCAAATGGCACAGGCTGAACCCCAACCAGCTTCTTACTGGCTGCCTCAGTGCTAACACTAACCCTGATGCAGAACAGCTCCAAGGCATGTCTCAGACGTTTATTTACGAGGTCCTGCAACCAGAAACTGCTAGCCCAGGAACATTATCTAGGGAAGAACGTGTTGCTGCTTTAGAATGGGAACTTTACACTCTACGCTGCTCAGCAGAAGTCTTTGATGGTATCGAGATCCCTCATGCTAAGAGATATTGACCGGTCCCTCCCAAAGCTGCTAACAACTCCACCTCTGCCAGTTCCTCTGCAGCTAACAAACGATATGCTCCAGCCCCTGCTACCAGTACTGCTAAAGCTCCTAAGCTCCTGGTTGTTAACAACGGTGATGCGCTGACTTGCTGCCTAGCTGCCATGCAGGAAACAACTAACAAGATCAACTAGATAGGGTAGCTAGCAAGTAGTAGCATTATGTGTGTGTGAGAGGAGTCAAGCAAAGTCCCAGAAACCCAGTAAGGAGTTGTGAGGTCGGGGTTGGTAAGAAAGTGAGAGGCAATGGTAAGAGGTAACAGTAATGCCATTAGTGTTGCTACCAAATTGCAGTGGTTTTGAGGAGATCTGTGAAGACCCAGAAGGTTGTTAAGAAATGTAGGAGGAGTCAATGGAAATATATGGGTTGCTAGCCATAGGTGCTAGTGTTAATGAAGGCTTGACTAGGGCACCTGTATAGTGCTTAACAAAGGCAAAACAAGGGTGCCCATATGGCACATAATGAAAGCAACAAGTGTTAAGTTTAACAATTCCATTAAGCTGAGTGAGCGAACAAAGGGAGACTGGACTGGATAAACCCAAATCAGCTAGTAACAAAGCAAAAGCGAGAAAGAGATCTGAAGCGCAGTCTGAAGTGGGGGCTAGACTGGTACGATTTGATTATGTTTAGCTACTGACAGGGCAGTATTTATAGGTACACAATGTAGCAAAAGGGGAAACTGGTAAGAGATAATAAGTATAGCAGTTGCATGTGATAGCGCATGTTGGGGGCTGCTATTGAATAGGAAAATTGTAAGTAATATGAGAAAATTGTAAGTAGATTGAGAAAGAAAATTGTAAGAGAAAATTGTAAATGAAAATAAGTTTACAATTGTTGGGTCATTGGTAACACAGTTACGGTTGATTGTCGGTCACTGGTTGGGGGCTGTAAAGGGGGCTGGACTGTCCAAGGTCGGCTCAGTTGTTAGGACAATTGCTGGTAACAGTTTGTGCCGTTAGTGGTTGGTCAGTAGCAGTCATGTGCTGGCATCATGTGCTTCATTCAATTTGTTGTTATTGGGCAGCCAGCGCTGACTGGGCCATATCAACGCTTCTACAATCAATCCCCTTGTTCACCCTTATTCCAGTATTTCGTCTTGCTATCAGCTCCCAACCAATCAAAACTTTGGTGCCCTGGACAAATGCCCAGACCCTGCTTACCAAAGTATGGCTCCCATCTACAACATTGAACAGTCCAAGCAGGTTTTTGACCAGGTACTCCAGACCAAGTTTACCATCTCTGTCGGCAAACTCTGCTCCCTTTCTAACAACATCCGGAATCAGTTCAGAAATGCCATTATGCCTAAACAAACCATGCCGCCAAACGTTACTGCATTCCAAGAATCTACCAATGTCCTTGACAATGCTCTGCTCTCATTTGCCCTTGATGATACCCTCGCTACTGACTCATTGCTTACTGATGCTGCTAGAGCCCAGGTCACTTTGATAGATCCTGTCGAAGCATATATCAAGTCTCTACCTCCTGGCAAAGAGCCAGTAACATTAACAGTTGCACAGGAATCTTAGGTAATTTAGTCCATCATGCTCCTAGTCAATAACCATGAGAAAATCAAATGTATAGTGAATAGCAGCTCACAGATCATCTCTATGTCTGCTAAAGTCGCTAACTACCTCAGTGTTTTCTATGATCCCAGCATTATTCTGAACATGCAGAGCGCTAATGGTACTCTGGACAAGTCTCTTGGTCTAGCTCATACCGTACTCTGCACCGTTGGTGGTATCACGTTATACCTTCAAATTCATGTTCTATGCTCCTCCACTTACAATATTCTGCTTGGTTGCCCCTTCAATGTCCTAACCAAGAGTACCATTGACACTCTTAGCAAAACAGAAACTACGATAAAGATAATAGACTCCAATACTGGACTTTGTCACACCATCCCTATGTTTCTTCACAGACAGCACAAGCAACAGAAGGTTCAGCCCAAGTATAGCGCAGGACCGCCCCATTGCTTTTGTCACCACCCTCACAGTTAATGACTCTGAGGAAGACTTAGCAGTTGTTCTCAAATACAACCACCAAAAGCACTCTGTTATAGTGCAATTGCATACCCCACTCAACCCTGAAATATTAGAAAACCCAAAAACAGTTTCTGACAATCTCTCTCTTGCTTATTTATATGCAACTGCTAGCAACCTTATTGAGACCATTATCCTGCCACGCTCTTATTTTGTTTCCACTGGTCTTTCTTATCCCTCAATTCTTGGCCAAGCATCTGGAATGCTTGTTACTCCCTCAGCCTCCGTTTATGTCAACATCCCTTTTCCCGCCGTTTACGTCGCTACTGAGCCAAAATGCAAAGGAGTCCAAGTCAAGAAGAAATACAAGCCAGTTGCTTTGAAGACCAAGTCTGTTGCTAGCCAAGTTAGCGAAGACTTTCAAATTGAATGACACATCCTTGGCAACCCCTTAGCAAACATACCCAAACTTGACCCTAATCCCTCTTCCTATGTACCAACAGCTTGCTTTATTGAAGATTGCAAAGCGACATTTGTTAAGGAACACGATACTGGCTTTTTTATCTAAGATGAGCTTAACATACTTGTGGACCTTGTTGCTAAGCAACAAAATGCCTTTGCTTGGGAAGACTCCAAAAGAGGTAGTCTACAACTTGACTTCTTCCTTCCCGTTCACATACCAACAATTCCTCATGTCCCTTGGGTCCAGCATAACTGACCAATACTGCCAGGCCTCGAGAAGGAAATCTGCGAGATCATCTGTAGCAAGATCCAAGCTGGCATTTACGAGCCTTTGAACTCTGCTTACCGGTCCCGCTAGTTCTGTGTCTTGAAGAGAAATGGTAAACTTTGCCTAGTTCACAGTCTCAAGCTGTTAAACTAAGTCACTATCTGCCATTCTGGAGTTCCCCCTTTCCCTGACTATGTTGCTGAATCCTTCGCTGGCTGCATTTGCGGCGCCACCCTTGACCTCTACGTTGGCTATGACAAGTGTGTTATTGATCCCGCCTCTCGCGACTTAACAACTTTCCAGACACCGTTTGGCGCCCTCCATTTAGTAACGCTACCGATGAGATGGACTAATGCTGTGCCCATTTTCCATGACAATGTCACCCACATCCTCCAGCCCAAGATCCTCTATAACACTCTCAGCTTCATTGACAACATTGGCATTAAAGGCCTGAAGGACTGGAAACTTGTTAACGGCACACCTGCTAAGCATCCCGACAACCCCAACATTTGCTAAGTGCTTTGGGAGTTCTTTGAACTCTTGAACCATGTTCTTCAGCGGATGAAGTACTGCGATCGTACCTTCTCTGGTTACAAGCTAGTCCTTTGCACGCCTATCTTCAAGATCCTCAGCCATGTTTGCACTCCTATCAGTCAAGTCCCTGATGAGAACTGCTTGGCACTATTGGACTGCTGGAGCCCTTGCCAGTCATTAACCAAAGTCTGCGCTTTCTTAGGCACCATTGGAATCCTCTAAATGTTTGTTAAGAACTTTGCCCATCACACCCATCACCTAACAAAGCTCACCTGCATTGAAGTCCCCTTTGAATTTGGACCCGACCAGCTTAATGCCCAGAAAGACCTCGTTAAGGCCTTGCACGACGCCAGGCCCCTCGTTCCTATCGACTACAAATCCAAGAATCCTGTTATCTTAGCAGTCGACACCTCTTACATAGCGGTCAGTTTCTACCTCTGTCAGTGCACTACCAACAACTGCAAACAACATCACTATAACTGTTTTGGTTCCATCACCCTTAATGAACGAGAAGCTTGCTTCAGTCAGCCTAAGCTCAAGCTTTACAGTTTGTATTGGGCTTTGCAGGTGCTACACATGTACCTCCTGTAAGGGCAACCTCAGAGAGCTGTGGAAGTCACACAGCTGGCAGAGGGATATTCAAAGATGTATTAGCAAGTGGCTATAGTGTACAGGAGCTAGCTACTCACCTGGCAGAGGGATATCCAAAGAGAATAAGTCTGAGGAATCCCTATGCCAGGCTGTGGACACTTCTGGGGCCCCAGAAGCATGGGAATCAACTATATAATACACAGAAGCCACTGAAAAAATACTGTGGGAATAAAAAGATAAAAACTCGGACATTGCCAGAGAATGGATTGGTAATGACCATCAGGTGACTCTGGCAATGTCAGGTGGTCTGGAGAAGTCAGATGACCAGGAAGGGATCAGATGACCTTGAGAGCAAGGTCAGGTGATCAGAAATGCAGACACAATATATACAGATAGTATCTAGAGGGAAACAGAAGGGAAAAGGAAGGGGAAAAAGAATAGGAAAAGGAAAGGATGGTCTCTAGGGGTTGTCCCCTTACATCACCCCCCCTCTAGGGTGCAGCATCTCGATGCACTGGATGGTGGCAAGGCTAAACAGACTGGAAAAGCGCTGGAGAAAGTGTATACAGGCCCCGGATGCTCTTAGGGGCGCCTGGATGCTGCTCATAGAATTCCTTCACCCGCAGTGGTGCCCGGACATCCTCAGCTGACTCCCAAGATGCATCCTCATAACCATAGCCCTTCCACTTCACTCGGTACTGAAGCTTGTGGCAAAACATGCGACTGTCCAAGATTGCCTCTACCTCATAGTGCTCCTCATCATCCACAATGACTGGTGGTGGTGGAGGAGCTGTCTGGCGCCCTGGAATTGGGTCAGTGACAGCGGGACGGAGCTTGACTACATGGAAGACTGGATGGATGTTCCGCATTGAATAGGGCAGACGCAGGCGATAAGCCAGATGCCCCACTGCACACTGTACTGTATATGGGCCAAGGAACTTGTGGGAGAGCTTTTTGGACGGGCATGTGGTCTGGATGTCCTCCGCATCAAGATAGACCTTATCCTCTGTTTGGTATTCTAGTGCTGGAGTTTGGCATTGGTTGTAGTACCTGGCCATGTCATCCTTGGCCTTGGCTAATGCTGCTCTGGCCTCCTCCTGTGCCTCCTTCATGCGATCCACAAACTCCATCACTGACTCGTTCTGGGAAGGGCGCTGGCAGGGCTCAAAGCCCATGTGAGGGTTGCATCCAGTGTCCAGCATGAAGGGGGTGGCCTGCGTTGCAGAGTGTACATGATTGTTGTACTGGAACTCTGCATCTGGAAGGAGTTCGTCCCAGTCATCCTGTCGCTCACTGCAGAAGATCCGGAGATACTGTTCCAACTCCTGGTTGACCCACTCGGTCTGACCATCCGATTGAGGGTGATATGCTGCAGAGGCTTGGAGTTTGATCCCTAGCAGGCAGTATAGTTTCCTGATGAATTCTGCTATAAACTGAGGACCCTGGTCGGATACGAAGGCATCTGAGAGACCATGGAGCTTCCAGACATTCTTCCGGTACAGGTTGGCCGCACCCAAAGCGGAACAAGTGGTGGTGGTGGGGATGAAGTGCGCTCGCTTCCCTACACTATTCACAGCCACTAGGATAGCATCGTAGCCATGGGCATCTGGTAGCTCAGAGATGAAGTCTACAAAAACTACACTCCACCAGTCATTGGGAATAGGGAGGGGATGTAGCTCGCCAATAGGTGCTTGGCAGGAAGGCTTGGTCCGGAGACACATGTCGCAGGTGCTTGTGTAGGTCCCAATATATCATGACATCTGGGGCCACCAGTAGTTCCATGATACCAGTTCCAGAGTCTTCCAGCATCCAGGGTGCCCTGCAACCTTGGAGTAATGGTAGTGCTCTACGATCCATTGGCATAACTCTGGGTTGTTCGGCACATAGATACACCCCTGAAAGGTGAGGATCCCTTGGTCTGATCGCCACTCCTGGCTATGGATAGAGCGGGTCCCTGTCGGTCAACCTGCCTTGAGCGCTGCTGCTGCCTTGGCCACTACATCCTCCTGGAGTCCCTCGCGGTTGCCCTTCTGGATGTCTGCCAGAATGGACACTTCCTCGCCCTGGATCACCAGACCCTCAAGTGCCCTTACTGCAAAGAACTCTGGCTTGAGCAACACAATGTTGTCATTGTCACCAGCTCTGGTGCCATGGTCAGCGCAACGTGACAGAGCATCTGGCTTGCCCATACTCTGGCCAGGCCTATGATAAAGGGAGAAGTCAAAGTTGGCTGGGTAGAGGGACCAGCAGGCCTGTCGGCGGTTGAGTTTCTTTGCAGTGCGGAAGTACTCGAGGTTCTTGTGGTCAGTCCAGACTTCAAACTGATGCTGGGCCCCTTCTAAGAAATGCCGCCACTCCTCAAAGGCGCGGATGATAGCCAGCATCTCCTTATTATGAATCTCATAATTGCGCTCCACTGCATTGAGACTCTTGGAGTAGAAGGCCACTGGGTGCCACTTCGCATCTTCCTTTGACTGTTGGGATAGAACCGCTCCAGTGGCAAAGTCAGAGCTGTCTGCCTCCACTTGAAATGGCAGGTTATCATCCAGTAAGATGAGAACAGGTTGTGAGGTCACTGCCCGCTTTAAGGTGTCAAACGCGGTCTGCTGGGCATCCATCCACTGCCAAGGCTGGTCTTTGGAAGTCAGATCAAAGAGTGGGCGAGCATGATGTGAAAAGTCCTGAATGAACCACCGGTAGAAGTTGGTGAGCCTTAAAAAGGATTGCACCTCCTTCTTATTCTGAGGTACAGGCCATTCTGCCACTCCAGCTACCTTCACCGGGTCCATCTCAGCTGTTCCATGCGAGATGATGAGTCCAAGATATTCCACTTGGGTCTGTTCAAACTCACACTTCTCAGGCTTGAGATAAAGCTGGTGTTGACGGAGGCGTTCCAGAACCAGACATATGACGCGGCGGTGCTCTTCTAGGGTCTTTGTGAAAATGAGGATATCATCCAGGTATACACACACCACACCTTCTGCAATGAGGTCTCTGAAGATGTCGTTCATCATGGTCTGGAAGGTAGCTGGGCTGTTTGTGAGGCCAAAGAACATGACCAGTGGTTCAAATAGCCCCTGGTTGGTTCGGAAAGCAGCCTTCCACTCATCTCCTTCCTTGATGCGCACGTTGTTGTAGCCCCAGCGGATGTCCAATTTAGTGAAGTACCGTGCGCCGCGGAGGTTGTTGATGCTCGGAGCTCAGAGATGAGGGGAAGGGGGTAGCGATTCTTCACAGTGAGAGCGTTCAGGACATGATAGTCTTGCACCAAGTGGAGGGAGCCATCCTTCTTCTTGATGAAGAAGACTGGAGAAGCCATGGGGGACTTGGATGGGCGTATTTGACCAGACTCCAAATTCTCCTGCAAGAAGGCATCCAATTCATCCTGTTCCTTAGGTGCCAGTGGGTAGACCTTACAGTTGGAGGGCTCTGCTTCTGGGGTCAACTCAATAGCGTGATCCCACTGCTTGCGCTCTGGAAGGGAGTCGAAGGAAGTCTTGGAAAACATGTCCTCAAAGTCATGGAGGTAGTCTGGTACCGCATCTCGGAAAGACTTGGGTTGTGCATTCTTGGTGAAGGCTTCGGCAAGTTGCTGAGAGGTAGTCTGACTGGCACGGATTGCCACTGAGATTGGTGGCTGGTGTGGCAGGGCAGCCCAAATCCAATCACCTTCCTCAATGACTTCGTCGGCAGTGTCAGGCTCTGGGATCCCTTGAAACTCACCACTGTTCAGGTCTTCCAATTTGGTTTCACCCCCTGACCCTGGTGCATCCTCATGAGGGGCCTCCTTACAAGGGAATGCTAGGGGAGGAGGGTCCAAAAGGTCTAGATCTGGACAAGGGAGAGGACCCCATTGACAGGCTTGAATGGCAGCTAATTCTTGGACCCGTGCACGCTTCTCTACCCGTGCTTCATCAGTGCAGGCTGAGTAGTGGCGTGAACATCGACTCATCTTGACCTCCCCAGTAGACCAGTCAATCTTCGGATTGTGCAAATGTAGCCAGGTGTATCCGAGGATGACCTCCTGCTTCCCAAGGCTGGTGACTGCAAACACTGCTCTTTCTGTGTGATTACAGTAGCGAAGGATGCACTCAGTTACACATCGGATGGAGCCAGCTTCATTGAGAGTACCATCAATGTTGTATACAGGGATGGGTCGTACAAGCGGTTGCGTCGTCAGCCTGTGCCGCTCAACAAAGGCAGCATCCATGAAGAGGCCAGTGGCGCTGCTGTCCAGAAGCACATGGACCCACTGTACTTGCTGGGTGTCAGTGGTCTCCAGTTCAATGTCAAGAGATAGGAAGGTGGCAGATGGAGTGGAGGCTACCGTGTAGCGGCGGGGAAGACAACACTCCCAAGGGGGAATGCGCATGCGGGGCCGAGGTTCAGAGGAAGGAGGGGGAAGAGAGGGTAGTATGTCTGAAGGGGCTTCAATTAATTTGCATGCAGAGGGATCACAAGTGAGAGTTGTATTCTCTGATTCTACGGACAGGCACGCAAATCAATTGGAGCTAGGCAGTGGAGGCGTATGGTCCATCCACTGCAGTACTAAAAATCCTCTACCACCACCTCCTCCTCCTCTTTGACTGGCACTGGCTCAGATTGTTTGGGGGAGCGAACTCCTGACGCATCCTTCGCAGCAAGGAGCTCCATGATGAGAGCATCATGCTCATCCGCAGACAAGCAACGGACGTCCAACTCTTGAGGGCAGCTGCGAGCCCAATGACCAGACTGTCCACAGCAGTGGCATACTGAAGGAGGGATGCTTCCTTTCTTCCACCCAGCATTGATGTCCATAGGAATTCCCATGGGGATCTTAGCAGGCAGAGCAGCTGCTGGGGCGCTGAATGCAGAGGCGTGCGCTGGTGGGGCACTAGGAGGAGCTGGTAGGGGAGTGGGGGCCCAATGGACGATGGATGCGGCGGGAGGAGCAGGCGCTGGCTGACGAGGTTGAGAGGGGTGGAATGACTCAAATTGGCGGTCTGCATGAGCGTTCTGGTCAATGAGGCGCGCAGCTACAATCCAACCATCAATGTCATCATCCCAGGGACGTCCTTCCACCATACCATCGATCCGTCGACGGATCAGGGAGTCTAGTCCCCGGCAGAAGCAGAGAACTAGCTGCGAGGACCTAGGGAAACCTGAGCGCTGAACCAGTAGCTTGAACCCATCAACATATGCATCCAGTGTCCATCCCTGCTGGTAGTAGGAGGTCCCTTCTAGCATGAGGGCTGCACGCTGGGCTTCATCAGGGTGCATGAACTCAGTGAGAAACCAAGACTCAAATGCAGCCCAGTCAGGGAACATGTGCATGTCATCCTCCAAGATCTCCTGCGCTAAATCGGCTGCTCTACCTGCATTCATATATGACAGCGCCCATTTGATCGTCTGAGCAAAGTCGGTAAAAGAAGAGGCATTCAGACTGATGTACAGCTTGCATGCTGTCAGGAACTGGCAGCCCTGGGCCTGATTACCATCAAAGGAGGGGGGAGGAGCTGCCTTAATAGCCGACGACGCTTTGCACACAATTGTCGGCGTAGGGAGGCGCAGCGGGGTGGCGGCCGCTGCAGGAAGGTGCTCAGATGCAGGAGAGTCTGAAACTGGCAAGGGGGAGGTGTGAGGGAGAGAGGAGGGGTCCTGGGAGACCCCTACAGACATTGAGCACATAGCTGAAAGCAGTTCTTGAAGCTGGGCCTGGACAACAGAAAGCTGCTGGCTGAGAGCAAGTTGGGTGGTGTTGGAGGTGAGAAGGCCCTGTTCTACAGTGTCTAACCAAGCGTAGGCGTCATCCTGAGTGGGAGTTGAAGTGTCTGGAGCAGGAGGAGGGCCTGAGGTGAGGGTGGGAGGCATAGCAGGGCAGGGACCAAAGGGAGACAGAATGGGGGATGTAGCAGGCAGTTGTGGAGTCCTGGAAGCGAAGCAGAGGCAGACAGGGAAGCACAACTGAGTGGGTAATCTCAGATCAGTCAGGAGAGACTTATTCTGCTGTAAGGGCGACCTCAGAGAGCTGTGGAAGTCACACAGCTGGCAGAGGGATATCCAAAGATGTATTAGCAAGTGGCTACAGTGTACAGGAGTTAGCTACTCACCTGGCAGAGGGATATCCAAAGAGAATAAGTCTGAGGAATCCCTATGCCAGGCTGTGGACGCTTCTGGGGCCCCAGAAGCGTGGGAATCAACTATATAATACACAGAAGCCACTGGAAAAATACTGTGGGAATAAAAAGATAAAAACTCGGACATTGCCAGAGAATGGATTGGTAATGACCATCAGGTGACTCTGGCAATGTCAGGTGGTCTGGAGAAGTCAGATGACCAGGAAGGGATCAGATGACCTTGAGAGCAAGGTCAGGTGATCAGAAATGCAGACACAATATGTATAGATAGTATCTAGAGGGAAACAGAAGGGAAAAGGAAGGGGAAAAAGAATAGGAAAAGGAAAGGATGGTCTCTAGGGGTTGTCCCCTTACACCTCCTAGGCATTAGGAACCTTATTGTCAAAGTTGACACACGCTACATCAAAGGTATGCTGCAGAACCCCGACATACAGCCTTCCGCTAGTATGAACCGCTGAATTATGGGTATCCTTATGTTTCACTTCAAGCTCGTATATGTTAAAGGAACTTTCCATGGACCCAATGGACTTTCACAATGACTGTTACAGCCTACCAACCCTCCTCTGGACAATACCAACAACAAAGTCTTCAAAGACTGGATCGATCGTATGCACGGGTTCATGCACCATGTCCAGTTACCAACTGCCCTCACTTGCTCTGTGTCTACAGCCCTTCATTTACCACTGTTCATCAACTACCTACCGACTCTAGTAACATTTGTTAACAACATCGCCCCTCTTACCAAAGTCTTGACCCCAGCTGTTACCGACCCACTTTCTTACAACAACGTCCCCTGCTCCCCCAAGGCCCTTGCTAGCAACCAAAGAGTCTAACTCGTTAAGCAATGGCTTACCAACTTCAAGCGTCCGCTGGGCCTTAATGACAAAGCCTTTGCCACCTTCCTTCACTATGCTAGCGGCTTCTTCTTCATTAATGGTAAACTCTGACAATGCTGATGTGCTGACTTGCCACCTAGCTGCCGTGCAAGAAACAACCAACAACACCAGCTAGATAGGGATAGCTAGCAAGTAGTAGTGTTATGTGTGTGTGAGAGGAGTCAAGCAAAGTCCCAGAAACTCAGTAAGGAGTTGTGAGGTTGGAGTTGGTAAGGAAGAGGGAGAGAGCAGTAAGAGATAACAGTGCAGCCGTTAGTGTCACTACCAAATCACAGCGGGTTGAGAGATCTGCAAAGACCCAGAAGGTTGTTAAGGAATTTAAGAAGAGTTAACGGAAATATACGAGTTGCTAGCCGTAAGTGCTAGCATTAACGAGGGCAAACTGAGGGCACATATATGGTGCTTAACGAAGGCAAAGCAAGGGCACCCATATGGTGCTTAACAAAGGCAAAGCGAGGGCACCCATATGGTGCGTAATGAGGGTGACAAGCGCTAAGTCCAACAATACTGTCGAGCTGAGCATGGAGAGCAAAGGAGACTGGACTGGGTAAACCCAAATCAGCCGTTAAGGAAGCGAGAGCGTGAACGAGATCTTAAGTGTAGTCTGAAACAGAGACTAGACTCTGGTACAATTCGATCATGTTTAGCTACTGACAGGGCAGTATTTATAGGTACATAAGGCGATAAAAGGGGAAACCGGTAAGAGATAGTAAGTGTAGCAGTCGCATGTGATAATGCATGTCAGGGGCCGCTATTGAATAGGAAAATTGTAAGTAATATGATAAAAATTGTAAGCAGATCGAGAAAGAAAAATAGTAAATGAAGACTATTTTATGATCGATTGTCAGCCGCCAGTCGGGGGCCATAGAGGGGGGGCTGGATTGTCGAAGGTTGGCCAGGTTGTTAAGGGAAAGGTCGGTAACGGTCTGTCAGGTCCCGCTGATGACGGAGGCTCAGCTACACTGGCAAGTCCTTACTAAGCGAGCTCGGGAGGCCAAGTACTGGTCCGAGGCTTCTCAGGAGCTCCAGTACAGCTACGAGTGGTCCGGGGCGAAGTCCAGATGCTCCGGGGTATGGGTAGCGACATGCGTGAGGTTCAAAAGTGCTCCGGGGTGGGGAGCACAAGTTCAGGGGGTAGGGGGGTTTGTAATGGGAGAGAGAACGAGGGGCAAGAGGGTAGTATTGATTGGGGGGGTGGAGATAGTTTTGGGAGTGGGTGGAGATTGGTACAGAATGGACGGAGGGTGGGTTGGTTGAGTAACCGGGAGACAGGAGGGGACACGGAACAGTGAGTAGAAATAGAGAGGAAGAGATACAGAACAGTAGATAGAGAGATGGAGGAGAGAGACGGAATAGAGATAGAGAGATGGAGGAGAGATACGGAACAGAGATATGAGTCACGGAATGGAAACGAGGCACGGAGGACAAGAGACAAGAGACAAGACAAGAGAGAGAGAGAGGCAAGAGAATAGATTGAGATTGAGATAGAGACAGAGGCAGAGAACACAGAAATACGGAGAACTATAGTTAATATCAAGACTACCCGACTCGTATGCTACCCTATGGTTTATGTACTACTCCTCTGCTAAGTACCCGGCAGGGTCCTGGCCCGGGACTGTAACATCTGATTATCCTCCGGTTAGGTCCCGGGGCAGGTTCTCAGCCCCGGGGTTGTGGCAGCTATCGGGGCATATTGGTGCAGGTCATGGCAGTCTTGTGTCGGGCGGGTCAGTGGTTATGGTATGTAGTGGTGGCGTCCATCGATGCCACAGAAGCAGGTAGCCCGGTGACGTGCCAACAGTTCACAGGAGGAATGTTGCAGAATGTTATGTGATGGCCAGAATGCCGGGGGTTCAGATGTGCCCGGTGACAGAGAAGCTTCGGGGTGATGTGTCCGCCAAGATGCCGGAGTTCGGTGATGCCCGGAGGTTTGTCCAGAGATGGCCGTGGGTGTTGCCGATGCAGCATTGTGGGGTCGTCGGTGGCCCTGGAGGTGTGTGGGGGGTGTGGGGGAGGTGTGTGCCAGAGTTGGGGCAGCATAGGGGGTCCAGAGATGGCAGGGTTGTGACATTACCTCCCCTTCAGCGTCGAGACCCTTCGAGACGGGGGCTGTGGTAGCAGTGTCATGGGAATTTGAACTCAAAGTTAGTGCTGGCACCGAAGTCCCTGGAATTGAAGTTGAAGTTGTACGGCGGCCATCCAGGGAGTGCTCCGGAGAGAAATAAAAGAGGGGGCTCACCGCGACTCGTTCCCCATCTTCCCATGTCTTCACCCAGCTCATCTTCCGGTTCACCTACTCCCCCTCCCTCCGATGATTTCCGAGTCTGGGCCTAGCAGCAGTACGAGGATCGCTGGGCTTTGCATGATCTTTGCCAGTAGGAGCGCGAGCTATCAGTGATGGTCCATCGACGTAAGTATTGTTCATCGGGTTACGTTGGTTGTGCTGACGGGGTTTCCAGAGGTCGACTTACAGACCTCCGGGGCTGGCCCTTCGCAGTCGGCGCTTCCTGTAGTCCTCCCTGTGGCCCCTCCTGCTGCTCCGGTCACCCCCATTGGGCATCGAGTACCTCAAGAGGCTGCAACGGCAGGGCAGCTTACAAATGCATTGGCTCGGGTCTGGGGTTCTCCGACTCTTGCGTAGTGTCAGGCGCATGCTCCGGTAAGTAGCCTTCTAGCAGTGGGTTCTCTTAGCTGACTCTGGGTGGCCCTAGTGCATTTTCTGTGCTCACTGGGAAGAGTCTTGCGAATTTGTGGCGCCGGAGGTAGGGTCGCAGCATGATTCTTCAGTGTGCGAGGCCTGTCGGGCCCGTCACAAGAGTTGTTTGGTGTTGCGGCTCTGGAGGGCAACCTGTGTCGCGGAGGAGCAGGGGTGGGGTGTGGAGTGGGTCCTGGCCCAGATGACGGCAGCTCTGAGGTCTGAGCATGCGCAGGAGGATTGGCGGGAGTCAAGGGGGAGTGGTGTGGGGTCCAGGGCGGTGGTAAAAATAGGGCCGCCGCAAGAGGTGCAGAGGGTGTTGGGAGTCGGTTCTGGCAAGCGGCGAGTGTCCTCTCTGGCTGGTTGGGCCCCCAAGCACCCCCAACGGTCACCTTCCCCCGAGGCGGGCTCCCCCGGGGTGCACGTGTACTCCTCACACATGGGGAGGCTCCTGAGCCCCGCTTTCCTGGCAACTCACGAGGTGCCCGTAGTGGAGGTGGTGGGGCGTCAGCGCATGCAGGCTCTGATGGCGGAGATTGCCTGGAGGGATGCGGAGCTGCGGGAAGCCCAGAGGGAGCGTGACACAGCAAGGCGGGAGCTGAAGGCCTGGACAAGTACGGAGTCGGAGGAGCTGCAGGCAGAGCTGCGGAGGGCGCAAGGGGAGCGGGATGTGGCAAAGCGGGAGTTGGCAACTGCCATGGGGGTTGTGGATATCTGGGCGAGGGAGGTGCACGACCTCCAGGCATGCATTTGGCAGCTTGAGGACACCGTAGCTGCCTCCCAGGCATGCCCGGCAATCTCTTCGTTCCAGTCCAAGGCGCTGGAGAGGCGGGTCGTGGAGGTGGGTGCACTTTGAGTCGAGAGGACGGCGGTGGTCTGGAGGCAGGATTGGGCTCTGCAGGAAGCAGCGGCGGGGTGGGGGAAGGCTATGCGTAAGTAGTCCAGTTCGGCCCTTTATTGTTTTGTGACTGAGTTTGGCCATCTAGGTTGGGCGTGGGAGCACCAGCTTCTGCTGGATGCATCTTCGGCTGCATTTGCGTCCCTGCAAGAGGGCCTGTCTCGTCTGCCTCAGGTGCCACTGCCGGAGGCCGAGCATGGTATGGCGCAGCTGGACTGAGTGTTAGTGGAGCACCGTCAGCGGAACACGGTGGCCCCAGGGACTTGGCTGGAGGTTGCGGCGGATGCGGGCGAGCCCTTGCCTCGGCAGAAGGATCACGTAGCAATGGTGGCGGCACAGATGGAGGCAGCCATGTTGATCGTGGAGGTGGAGGTTCCAGAGGAGAGGAGTAGCATGGGGGAGGAGGTCGAGTGAGTGGGGTGAGAGGGGTTCCTTGTTTCTTGCGTCTCCGAGTCCCTGCATGATATAGTGTACTTTTAGAGTTGTACATACTGGTCCGCAGTTTTGACTTTTTGTTGTTTCCTTTTTTCTTGGAATAAACCTTTTTGGAATTTGTGATTAGTGAGGGATGGGGGAGGGATGAGAAGGGGCTTAGAGGTACTGGTGGGAGTTGAATCCCTAGTGAATCCAGAGGCGGGGGTTAGGCCCACTACTGCCATCTGTGAGTTCTAGTCCCGGGGGTCCCAGGGCTTGCTGGGATACTGCCGGTGGAAGTCCCAGAGCGCCAGAGGAGCTCCAGAGAGGTTCTTGCGGGGTTCCCAAGTGTCGTCCTTGGGGCCGTAACCTTTCCAATGCACGAGGTAAAGGATCCAGTTGCGGACTTGCCAGGAGTCGAGGATCTGATCGACTTCGTATTGGTCATCACCTTCAAGTTCGATTGGCAGAGGTCGTTTGGGTCGCTGGCCAGGGAAGGGGTTCAGGGCGTATTCTTCCAGGAGGCAGACATGGAATACCGGGTGGAGTCCTTTGAGGGTCGGGGGTAGGTCGAGTCAGTAGACGTGTGTTGAGACTTTCCAGAGGATCTTGAAGGGTCCGAAGCGCTTGTGATCAAATTTTGGGGAGGGTCGGTGGGTTTTGATGTTGCGCTGGTCGAGCCAAATGAGAGTTCCGAGGGACCAGTTGGGGGTGGGTTCGCGGTGGGAGTTGGCGTGCTTGGTGTAGGCTTTGTTGGCGGTGTCGATTTCTTCCTGGAGGAATTTGTGGAGGGACCAGAGATCTTGTGCAACTTTGTGGGCAACGTGTGAGGGTATATCATCGAGGGTGAGGGTGAGCCAGGGGTGGTAGCCCTTGTTGGCATAGAAGGGGGAGACTCTGGTGGCGGAGTGGGGGGTGTTGTTGTATGTGAACTCGGCCAGGGGCAAGTCATGCCGCCAATTGTCCTGCTGGTAGTTGATGTAGAGGCAGAGGTACTGCTCCAGGGTCTGGTTCATGTGTTTGGTCTGTCTGTCAGTCTCCAAGTGGTAGGCGGTGGATAGATTGGTTTTGATTTCCAGAGCCTTACACAGAGACTGCCAGAACCGGGAGATGAAGAGGGAGCCGCGGTCGGAGATGATGTCATTGGGGAGCCCGTGCTTGGAGAACACATGTTTGAGGAAGATCTGGGTGAACTCTGGAGCATTGTCAATGGTGTGGCACGCGATGAAGATGGCTTGTTTTGTGAGGCAGCAGACTACCATGAGGATGGCATCGAAGCTGTTGGAGTCGGGGAGCTCGACAATGTGATCTAGGGAGATGGAGGACCAGGAGTGGCGACCGATGGGGAGGGGTTTAAGGAGACCATAAGGACGGTGATGGGAGACCTTGGCCTGGAGGCAAGACTCGCAGGCTCGGACGTACCGGGTGACGTCGCGTTTGAGTCTGGGCCAAAAGTAAGTCCAGAAGAGGAGCTGAACAGTCTTACGGATTCCTGAGTGTCTCCGCAGCTTATGGTTGTGGTGTTGTCAGAGGATGTCAAGGCGTATCTTTTTGTGATCTGGGATGTAGATGCGACCGTCTCGGAGGAGGAGGAAGTTGTCAGGGGATAGGGTGAAGGGTGACAGGGTTGGTGGGGCTCCTTCCGGGGCATTCCGGAGGTCGTGCTGAGTGAAGAAGTGGTCCAGGCATGTGTTGCGGATTTGGTGTAAGATCCCTTCTTCGTTCATGATCAGCATGGCATGGAGGTGCTTCGGGGGGATGATGACTCGATGGTTGAAGGAGTTCCGCTCTGCCTCGAATGACTTTTTTGTGTAGACATCTGGGCGTTGGGTGAGGGCATTGGGTTTGGCTCCGAGGCGACCGGGACAGTAGTGGATGATGAAGTCATACTCCAAGAGGGTTTCTGACCAGCAAGCTTGGCGGTGGCTAAGTTGTTTTGTGGTTGTGAAGTACTGGAGGTTATTATGGTTGGAGTAGACTTGGGTGCGGTGAGGTGCCCTTTTGAGGTAGGCCTGCCATTGTTTGAAGGCCTCAACTATGGCAAGCAGCTCCTTGTCATAGATGTCATAGTTGAGCTCCGCCGAGATCATTGAGCATGTGTAGAAGGCGACGGGGCGGAGCTCGCTACTACTGGGGTCCATCTGCAAGAGGATGCTGGCAATGGCATAGTCGGAGGCGTCGCATTCTAGGACAATGAGGAGGGAGGGGTCATAGTGCCGGAGGATCGGGGCGGAGGTGAAGACGGATTTGAGGAGTTTGAATATGCTCTGGCACTTACTATTCCAATTCCATGGAGTGTCCTTCCGGATGAGCCGGTTGAGGGGTTTGGTGATGCCGGAGTAATTATCAATGAACTGGTGGTAGAAGTTGGCGAAACCCAGGAAGGATTGCACCTCCTTGACATTCCGGAGGGGTGGCCAGTCGAGGATGGCTTGGATCTTCACCGGGTCCATGCACACTCCGTCCGGGGAGACTATCACACCCAGATATTCTACTTCCATGATGTGGAAGGTGCACTTCTCCGGAGATGGTATCTCCGGAGATGTTCCAGGATCTGGCACACGTGCTTCCGGTGGTCGTCGAGGGAGTCGGAGTAGATGAGGATGTCGTCAAAGTACATGATCACAAAGACATCACTCATGTTGTGAAAGATGTCGTTCATAAAGTATTGGAAGGTGGCGGGGGAGTTGGTCATTTCAAAGGGCACGACGAGGTACTCGAATAGTCTGTAGTGGGTGCGGAAGGTGGTCTTCCAACTCGTGTCCCGGGGCTATGCGCACATTGTTGTAGCCCGACCGGAAGTCAATTTTGGTGTAGATCTTGGCACTGCAGAGACGGTTGACGAGGTTGCCAATGAGGGGGAGGGGGTACCGGTTCTTTTTGGTGACTTTGTTGAGTCCCTGATAGTCGACGCAGAACCAGAGGAAGCCGTCCTTCTTCTTCGCAAATAGCACGGGTGCTCCGGCGGCGGAGTTCGAGGGTCGGATGAATCCCTTACCAAGCATCTCGTCGAGGTAGTCTTTGAGGGCGCAGAGCTCCACTTCAGACATGTTGTAGACCTT
>QGOB01000687.1:0-51831 GCA_003313055.1 Termitomyces sp. MG145 | reverse complement strand
CAGGCGTTTGGAGAGTTTCGACTTGCCTACGCTGGCGTTGGCAGCCGCGTCAATTGGATCTCGTTCATTTTTGGGCCAATCCTCGGATTTCAAGCATTCGTCAAATTTTTCGGCCATTCGAGTATGGTCGTAGAGGAGAGGCGTGGAATCCGCATTTTGGACTGCTGGTGGAGCGTAGCGCTGGATCCAATCATTTGCAGCATGAACTGACCATTCAAACCAACGTTGGAAGGGCTCGCTGGAGAATTTGAAGTTGACACCAAGAACAGCTTGAAATTCAATGAACAATAATCTTTTGATTTTCCCACCGGCCATGTGACCATCCTCATCGTCCTCCTCATCAAAGATCTGTTGCAATAGTTTTGGTACATTTCTGCGGTAATCGTGCTGGAGGTAACGAAGGCCAAAGTAAACCATGACATGGATAAAGGATTCCATATCATCTTGAATTGTATGGAGAAAATGGTGCCGGCTGAGCAGAAGATACGACATGAACTGCCAAGTTCCCTGCAAAATCAATGAACAAATGGATAATGAGCGAGTCAAAATAGATAACATACAGTTCGCTCATGCTTTCTTAGTTGTTTCAGATCATCCTCGTATTTTGCAAGATCCCAATCATTCAGAACACCACGACCATTTTCGTCAATGAGTATATTCCCGCCGCTGATGTCGCGATGAATAAGTTTGCACTTTTCATATGCTTCCTTTTTTGCTACATAGGCACAAAGGTAAGTAGAGTCAATACAAAGAGAAAGGAACTATTCACCAATGAATGCGTCGAATACGACTTGCATGAGGTGCTTCGAGTTCTTAAAATCTTTAAGGGGTCTTCCTATGAAGTCAACGACAAACCGATGGTGGATCCGCCGCGTCAGACGCGACCAATCCCTGCCTTGGAGCCAAGGAGCTTTGCGACGCTTCACAGGCTCCTTCGTAGCGCTCTTTACATCCTTCTTCACAGCCTTGTCCACAGGCACATTATCCTCGAGCACATTCTCCTCTCCAGGGATATAGATGTCGGTCACTGTTGTTTCGTTGTCTATGTCCCCCCCGCATTCAAATTTAGGGACGTGCCGAACCTGTTTGTCTGCGAGATCGCGGAGGATATCTCCCTCCGGGTCCAACCCATCTGCACGCCAAAGATCCTTGAGGAAGTAGCACTTGTCTTTGTCTTTTTCATACACTGGATATGCGCGAGTGCATCGTCCAGTGATGGAAAATGGCTGATCCATCGGTTTCCAAGCAAGGAACTCCCGAGGGTTCCCATCTTCACCAGGCACCGAAAAGGCAATGACGGGACGATTTTTTTCGGGTGTCCACTTGGAGAGTTTCTCTTTTGCCAAGTCCCTGTCCGATCCCTCGACTATACGAACATTTGGATCATGACCACGTTGTCGATCGTCAAGGTGGGAGAAGTACCAAAAAAATTCAACAAGCATTCTCGAGTCTTTGTGATAGTCAAACTGTTCCGAGACAATGGCGCCAGCGCGGTCCCAGCGGATGAAGCGAGCCATGTTACGACAAATGAAAAGAGTGAATCCAAACAAGCGATGTTGGCGTGAGAATATCTGGGCCATATAGTCAATAAGTTGCCCGCGAGTGTGCCTACCGGCATTTGTACTAGATTCAAACGGATGTGGATCGGTGCTGTTGGGATTCGGTTGGTCTACAAAGGGATCGCAAGTGCTGTACTTCTTGAACTCGATATTCATCTCGGCCTTGTCGAACTGCGTTTTGTTTTTTGATGTCTTGACATTCTTTTTGTACATCGTAGGATCAGGCCGAATTGGGCGTTCGGCGTCAGGATCCGGGCTATTCCCAGTGTTGACAATCTTGAAACCAGGAATTAAATCCTTGACGAGGTTGATCTAGACGATACACTGTGAAATGGGTATTGCGAGGTCAACCGACAAACTTACGAAAGGGTCATACATCTTTGCTTCTACGCAGTCTAGTGGCACTTTACTGAAGTGGTGCTTGGGAATACGGGGTACCGCTTTGGTGGTAGTACCACGAACGAATGTCTGGAGAAATTCATCCGCAGGCATCGGACCAAGGAAAAGGCCAGCCATCTCTCGTGCTAAACGTTCCCGAAGCCCAATTGTCTCGAGTGGTACGGCTTCAAAACCAGTTGTAGCTGATGGTTTCATTGGTGACGATGAGTCTTTAGATTGAGAGGGCTCCATAGTGAGGATTCTTACCTAGACGTGTAGAGATTTGCGCGTATAAAAAGCCGCAGGACGATGGTCTCGTGAAGAGATTTCGACCCTGAACGTGCTGGCCAAGGAGACAGAAAGAAAACAAAGGGACGGCGTTGTCAAGTTCGGAGCCCGGACCGCAGTTCATTTTGATATGTTCATGTCCATCACACTTGATAACTGCAGGCTGCTCTTCGACTGAATCCGTCAATATGGGTAGGGACTTTGACAGTAGCCACTAAACATATAGTTAGGTCAGAACAAGAGATTTTTTTTGTTTGACAGAGGCGTATTGAAGCGTATCGGTAATTGTTGCGAACGGTGAGTATGTTGATTAACGACAGCACACCTCCGCCACGTGTAACGGACTTCAAACTACGACCCAGACCTTGTGCAGCCAAACCCACTGAGGACTACACTCAAGTGCAGGTGCCGGATCTAGAATCAGTCACCAAGTGCAGAGTCCACTCCATCTCCTGATTGCTGTCCCTGACCGGTGACCCAGCCCATGTCCACACATCGGCCAGAAGCGGACTGGTCATTAGATTTTCTAGAATTTCAAAGTAGCGATGAAGCGGCTGAGGTTGGAGTGTCGATTCCTTTGCTCGATCCTGCTCAATTTTGGAACGCCGCCATTCCGGACTCCGTTTACACCCAAAAGACACTATTGTATCTACTCCCATGTATGTTCAGCCAAAGTTATACAAGGTATTTGCTTCCATGGTTGAATTTCAACATATCGAGGACAGTGTGACAGATACATGTAGTCAAAACAAGTGCAACAGGGTAACAGGAATCATTTCCAACAAGAGAAAGTAACATGTCCATCCACCACGGTCCAAGGCGAGTCTTCACAGAGTGATCTAATGTTGACCACCCGGTAGGTTATAAGCTTGAACCGCGTCAGATATAGGTCGTTCATCTATGGGCCAATTTTCGGGATTCAGGTATTTTATGAATGCCTCGGTCATGTTGGAATGATCAAGTAGAGGCTTGAAATCTGCACTCTGAATCAATTTATCTACCGTTGGGTCGCACTGCTCGATCCATTCTCCCTGGCAGCATGAACCGACCATTCAAACCAACGTTGGAAGGGTTTGCTAGAGAACTTGAAGTCCAGACCAAGAACAATTCTGAAGTTGTTCATCAATGATCTTTTCATCGTCCTACCGATAATGTGACCATGTAGTCATCGCCTCTTTGTCGAAGATATCTTTTAAGAGCTCAGATACTTCATTGGCATTGTGCTCCAGGTAATGAAGGCCGAAGCTTTGGGCATCTTAGATACATACGTCCAACTTATGGAGGGAGTTTGCCTCTGGACCTTGTCTACTTCCACGCCAAAGGTTAGCAGCTTGTTCACAGACCAGATAGACGAGAGGCGAGAGGATTGTCCGATGTTCGAATCTGGTGTTGTCATTGGATTACAAGCAATGAATTTTATGGGCTTACCGTCTTCACGACGTAAAGAAACCCAGCGCCACCTTGTTGGAATCTGTTTGAAATCAGATTCTTTTTATGGAGGTTTCAGAGATGTATATCGTGGCCATATTGCAGAGGTGCCAAAATAATTCGACAAAGCAGTCGAATCTGTGCCTGGCGTGCTGGCGTGGTCGCATGCGGAATGACTTCTCTTGTGCGCCACCTACACGTCCACCAACAGGCTCCAATGGAATGTATACCAGTACGACTGCAATGAGCAGCTCTATGGTTGCTAGGATATTTATATCCTCATTTCAAGACACCGAACTCAACGCGAGTGTCTTCTGGATTTTGCATTTCAATTACAATCAAGGTAAAATCCACTGTGCACGGTGCTTCGCCGCCTGGATCTGGGCCTGGGGTCGGTCAATACCTTCACTTGGTTCAATGGAATTGTAGTGAAGGCGCCACTATCTCATGCTTATACTTGATTTTCATTGTAACAATACTTGTAGAGCCAGTATCTATCTTCAGTCATGTCCAGAAAAGATGACATTCGTGCAAGAACAAGTGCTCCTTGAGTGTTTTGATGTCGCACGCTGTGTGTCACCCCGAAAACGTTTGGCCTTGAAGTGTGTTAATGGTGTGTCAATGTCAACGGTTCTGTGTCATTCTATAAGTTTCAGCCATAAGATACTACCGCAGCACAGAAATTCTGACCTACAATGGAACTGTCTTTGACTGTGTATTAGCTCTCTAACAAGCGCCCAGAGAATCTCGTTATGCTCCCACTGGTGCAGGAAGCCGCGCTAATTGGGAGTTCTTCATGTTTGGGCCAATCTTTGGACTGCAAGCATCCCGTCAAATTTATCGGCTATACTGGATGGTCATAGATCAGAGGCTTGGGCTCTGCACTCTGGATTGTTTCATTCTGGATTGTTTCATCCACAGTTGGGTCGGGTCGCAGTGCTCGATCGACTCATCGACAGCATACACCCAAACCTCTCTTTATATCCTCATTCATCGACCCTGGGAGGTACGACTTCCGCGTCGAAGTGCGGCATTTCGTGGACAGGCCGAACAAGAGTAAGCTACAGCGGGGTGCTGGACTTTTTCCAAACATCTTCTGTGCCTTCTCGGAGACGAGCATTGGGTCGCCCGCACTGCAAGAGATTTCGAATCACAGATTTTGTCGCCGCAAACAATGACTTATGGATTGCAGAAGAGTCTGGAACACACTCTTAAGCTGTTCATGCATCACACGTATATCACACAAAATGTACTTATTCAGAAAAACAAGAAGCCATGCGTCAAAAATGCTTACGGATCAACTATGGTGCACTGAACAAGGGAAGGTCTAGGATACAGTTCGATACTCAGCTACAAATTGATAACGGGCATACCTACCAATCAATGTTCTAGCGGAAGTAGAAACTCGCAGCCATCCCAAGCTTCCTGTCGAAAGTATGGTCCAGTAACAAAAGGGATCGGCGCCTTCCAAAAGCTATCGCTGATCGCTTCCGACTCATTTTGTTTCTGCATGGCTACGTACTCAGACCACGGAGGGTAATATCTAGACACCGTCCAGTCAATGACCCAAAGGCGACCATCTTCCTCCAAAATCAGATTTCGGAGGTGGAGATCTTGATGCGTCAGTACGAGAGCTTCCGGGTCACCATCCTCGAGGGATCATCCAGTGGAATCTTCTTTCGGTCTGCGGACCTTTTGTGGCGGTCATTGAAGAATCGTAAAGCTCTGCATACGAGGCAAATGGGCCGCGACTAGGTATGACCTGACCGAAAAGAGGCGAATCACAAACCTGGGGCCCAATACCACTGAGAGGCCCCGGGGGGTGTCGTGCTTGGGGCTTCCAAACAGCCAAGCTGACGAATGTACCGACGCAGAGTCCAGGCAAGGCCAATTTTTTTGCCATTTTTGCCAAGTTGAAAGAGTAGGCCACGCCTTAGCTACCGTGCGGCCTGAAATGTCCTCCATAACGACGGAAAAAGACGCAATTACACGATGGACACGAGGGACAGCGATAGTTGACCTTGCAAACACCAAGTTAAATGCTTTCGCCTCTGCCGAACTGGTGACGCCCTCTTCCCCTATATGATTTACCTTGACGCAGGTCCTTGTTATAAAGCGTTTCACACAACGTTCCCCAGCTATGAGTGGGGCTTTTCTGAAAGACTCCATAATCTCATTGTCACTGAGGTGGTCGACGTCAGATGCCTTCAGAGACATGTAGGCTCCGTGAGCGTGGCGAAGATGGCGAGAGAAACTGAACGTACTCACGTCGATCTTCCTTTGCGGTCTTCTTTCAGGTACCACATAGGTCAGAACTATATCCAATAAATCTGCTAGCAACCCGAAACACGTGTAAGCCAGCCATTTCATATACATCAGTGGGTAATGTGGGAGTTTGCATCGGGAATCCTCTCCATTTTTGCAGCCGGTCAAAATAACAACGACGTTCGCGAGGTATATCAGGGGCTTCCAAAGAAGAACATGATGTACGGTAAGCTTCTGAAAGCTGTTTGACAGGGAGGTTACCGGCCCGAGACTGATCCCGAGTACAGAAACTCGGCATTACTTACTTTTTTGCTAAATGGTAGTACAGAGCGACCAAGACCTCCTGACGTAGTTTACCTTTGCGCGACACCGTCCGCTTTGTACTTTCTGATTTTTTTTGTACCGCAATGTTTGCTTCCCCTTGTCTCTGTTGACGATGCTTAATACCATTGTGCAACGTCTTCTCTTCCCCGCTTCGTCATGTCCATTGTAAATTGCTTTGTTATCATTTCCTCACCTTCTACGTAAGTCACGTATTTTGTTTTTTTCACAGAAGATTGACCATCATGTAGGAAGATTGGACAGTGCTTCGTAGTATGAAATAAATTGCTACATACAAAGTATCCGAGACCCTTTCTTCATGTAATTGTTGAATATCTGCGTGTTGTCGAAAGTCGTGGGCGTCCATAGTACTAATCGGATAGTCTACGTCCTCTTCCTTATACGCCATGAACACCTTTTCTTACGAACAACATCCAGGCCGGAAGCAATTCATCACCATTACAATCACCAAACAGGAGGGTGGGCTTGCTATGCAATGTAGCGTTGTACAGACGAGACGCCGATATAAGGGCAGAGCCAGACGAAGGAAGTAGAATGTCAACTCCAAGGAATCGGAGAGAAATCATGTACTTTTTCCCCTGACACCTACCCAATATGAGCCATTTGGCCACTCATACTCTGCGATACTTGACTTGTGCATCTCAATGCTGATAGACACAATCCGGTTGGTACTTCACACTACAAAACCGGCATCTGAAGCTCACCTGTAACCCTCATTAGGATTCATGGGAACATTATATCGTCCTCGGACATTGATGGAACATGGAGTGACGAAGTGTTCGTGTAGATGGTCGACAAATTCTAGGACGTTGCGCTCCATCGTCCCTGAAATTGCGATGTAGTCAATCAGACTATGGGAATCGTAAATTGAGTTTGAAACTAATGGCGATTATGGATTCCTTCACCTCAAATGGATGACATATTCACATAGGCCGACACCCCCTGCGTGCGGGCAGACTGGAACACCGAACCTGATTGACAGGGAACTGCGTTAATGATCAACACAAGTCATGAAAAGTTAAAACTGACTTTGCGGCCATTAGAAGCACACTGAGAACCTCACTCACTCCTGCCAATCGACATGAATCAATCTGAACGACGTCGATCGCATCTGCCTGAAGTAGCTGTTTGAACACCATGCGGTTGTGTGCATGTTCGCCAGTGGCGACACCAATTCTATGTGGCTTCAATGCCTTGCGGATGGCAGCATGGCCAAGAATATCATCTGGAGCGGTTGGCTCTTCGATAAACCTGCATTTCTTGAGTTACTCATTTGGGATACATAGGAATCTGCATACCAGGGCTTAACTTCCTTCAGGCCGGTGACATAATCAATTGCTTGTTGTACGTCCCATACTTGGTTCGCATCGATCATGAGGACGGAACCTGTCGGACCTGCATTCTTTCCGCGAAGTGCCTCGCTGTTAGGGTCGCGCGGAGACAAGCCAGGGGGTAAGTATTGTGGATCGTCGATGATAGAACGAATGAGCTTCGCGCGGCGCAGGTCGTCAGCTTGGTCGGCACCAACTTTCATCTTGAAGTGGTTGAAGCCTTGAACGACTGCTTCTTTAGTTAAACGAGCGACTTTCTCGTCGGTGTAACCTGGACTGTGTCAAGTTCGGCGCTGTCAGCCAAGAGGAACAGTACTGACCGAGCCATCCAGCAGAAGTGACGTATGCGGGGTAACTGTTCTCGATCAGCAGATTCGCACAAGCTATATAAACGAGGTATGAACCCAAGCTCAATAACTTTGGCTTCACGTTCTTTCTTGGCTGCTTCTCTCTCCTTCAGCAGGGCAAGAGCTTCTTCCTTCGTAATTGCATCTGAGATATAGCGGAATGCTGCAGACCGCACTATTTCCTCGGGCGTAAAGTCAACAACGAGCTTCCAAAGAGGCTTTTTCCTCGAGCGAGCGTACATGTCCCAGAGTGCGTTGTTAACTGCTCCCGAGGCGATGTGAATCACGCCCTTTTCAGGACCAATCCTATATAATCTCAGTCAAACAACCTCGACAGAGTCGGGCTCAGCTCGTACCATCGGAGCTGAGGATCCGCCATCATGTAGTCCCATGTCTTGCCCATGTTAGAAAAAAGTTCCTCGGTTTCCTTTTCGACCAGACGATTGGCAACTTCCTTGATCGCGGCGCATACCTGAAAAGTGCGATCCAGAATCTTCAAACGTTAAAATAGACAGGGAACACACGATGTCGTTTCCACGGCCGATAGTAAAAGTCATTCCATAGCCAACAAGGTCCGAGTCCGTCAGAAGAGTGACATAGGCCGAGGAATAATCACACTCCGTGTTCCTGCGCGGTAGTTGCGTTTGGAATAAGTTTTTCAAGATTTATTTGACTTACATCGCATCAGTCCCATCGCCAGTCAGAGACGTAGGAAATCGGACATCTACGAGCAACACGATCAGCGTATACTGCTAAGTAATCGAATCGCTGCTGATCTGAACGTGCCGTTGATGTTGAATCCGGTGATTTTAGTCATTTTGAACCGCAGGATTTTGCTGTAGACTAAGAATGTTGAGATGCGGTTAGATCCTTTTTCTACTTTGAAATGGAGGCGGACCGGTGCTCCAAACGGTCCGAGCGAGGGTCAAGAGACATGCAAACCACATGATACAGGCCTAGGCGGACATATTATGTAGCTTGAACCAATCATATCAACATCGACACGGTAAGCAGGGCTCGTAAAAAATGCAAAAGAAGGATTGAAGATTGCTGTTACATCAGGTGTCCGCTAGAGGCTGCGGGATATATTATTATAGGCTACAGATACTCGAAAAATATAACGACTATGAATATTGAAGATATCTTACTTGCCTCCTTGCGAAAAATTTCCTTCAAAAACCTACCATTTCATATTTTCTTATGGATCGCGAAGACGGTCGGCAAGACTCATTTGCTCGTGGGCACGACGCTCAGACGGAGGCGCCCTCACATCTGATCTGGAGGGACCTGTGTTATCCGTCGTTGAGCGACGGATCCAGTCCTGAGAGTGCGAGACACGATGCTGGCCCAGTCGTTTCCCCCCTCGTCCACCTCCTAACGATCTATCATAACCAGACGTCGGGGCGTGACCATCCTGGACGTATTTGTTCCGAAAACCTTTGTTTTTAAACCTGTCACCTAATTGTCGATCAACAGGTGGCCAATAGTTATTCGGGTGCTGCCTGCTCGGAGCTGCCGAACTATGTTTCGAGTACACACCCTCTTGCCGAGTGGCCCGTGGGCCAGAAGGAGGAGATATGGATCGTTCTGCCGGGGACATGTATTTGTTTCTGGGAAGGGAGTTGTTTTTATAGTTGTGGCTGGTATGCTCTCCCAGATAGGGAGTCGAAGGCGCGTGTGTGCTCGGTTGACCAGCTTCGCTTGTATGAGCGGAGGCTTCACTGATTCGAGATTCCAATGAGGGATAATCAGTAGGTTCGGTGATGGTCAAGTGGCGACGTCTGAATGGAGAAGGACGTGATGAGGGAGGATCGAGATGCATACGCTTCCCAAGGACAGAAGGCGGTGACGAAGAGGACACTGTCACTGATGTCGGTTGTGGTTCAGAGATCTCTGGAGAAGAAACTGTTTGAGGGGATTGTAACCTTTGGAGAAGAGAATTCGCGTTGTGGGAACTATGATCGCCTTGAGAAGACGGAGGCGGGAAAGCAGAGCTTCTGTGGAGCTCCGACGTCGAAGCTTGAGGCGAAGTAGGACTCCCCTTTATATCTTGCCCAGCCTTTGATATTGGGGAGAGCTTGTCTAGTGGTACTCCTCCGTCAACGGTATCGTTGGGCATCTCGGTAGTTTGAAGAGAATCAGATGTGCTTGTGGAAGGACTGCAGGGGACGGAATCTTCCCTCTCCAATTCCCTTTCAACCTCTAACTCGTTGCTAACATCTTCACCCAGAGAGATCGGGTTGGACTCGCTCCTTGAGTAAGTCAGGATTTCGTCTTCTACTATATCCTCTAGATCTATGGGATTAGCCGGACTGCCGCGAGGTGCTGAGTCTGGTGCTTCAGCATGCTGACCATCCAGGTCATCGATCAGAGCGGTGCTTTGGACGCCCGTGGAAGCGGTAGAGGTTGTGGCTTGATTCAGCTCATCATTCTGGACTACCCTTGATAATGCTGAGACAGGGGCGAAGGCAGTTATGTCTGCATCATGATCGATAGGGATTTGCGATGAGCTACTAACAGAATCGATCCCTCGAGTGATTTCTGATGATGATGAGTTATGAAAAGGGGTCTGTACATCAAGTCGTCGATAATCATGTGCATCTGTTATATCTTCGTCCTTAGTGATGATGGTTGGGATAGCCACGAAGTCGACTTGTGTACTTTGTGGCACAGGCGACGAACCTGCCGAAGTTCCGACTGAGATTCGCGGGACTGGCGAGGTAGGGAAAAGCGGGTGTTCATCGGCTCCAGGTGCTGAGACCAGTGCTCGTGGAAATCTTTGGGCGCTCGACAAACTCCATGCCAGCCGTGCATCATCGGCTTCTCGCTCGAGTTCAGTCAGTCCGAGATTGAGGTCTCTTTGTTCCACGGAGAGTTTGGTAGCAGAGTGATATATCCGTTGAATAGGTTGTTTCTGAAATGACGCTGATGTAGCGTGTCCGGAAGCCTCTGTAATTATAGGTTCTTCCATCACCTGATCATTCAAGTTAAATGATCTGGAAATGCCAATTCCGCTCGTATGTTGTTCACAAGGGTCTGCAGCGAGCGCTTGAGGACGAGAAAAACGAACCCGTCTCATGGCATTGAGTGTCGCCTCTGCGGCATCATAAGTCTCTTGGGCCAATCTAAGGGAACATTGTGCTTTTTCAAAAGTCATACGAGCACTTTCGTAGGATAGTTCCATCTCTGATTGTGTCTGAAAGAATGGGGATTTTGATAGGTGGTGTGTCTCTGATGCACCCGAGGATGATGAAGAGCCCGGGGACAGAGTCGTTTGAAGAGGTAAAGATGATGATGATACATTAGGAAGAGCAGAGCGGTGAACGGCTATCGAAGATGCTGTTGCAATGGGATGTGATCCATAAAGGTCTGCTGGGCTGTTGAAACTTGTGTGCCGTGTCGTTGATGTAAGAGCAGAGCCACCATTGGAGCCTTGAAATGATTGTAAAGGACCCGTCATGGGCGTGTCTGATTCAATATCAGGTTTTTGTTCCGGTAGTTGTTCTGAAAGATCCATTGGAATGTAAGGGCCCTCGGAATTTGAGCTGGTAGCATGTTCCGTGTCGATCCTCTGTTGTGAAGACGGCGGTGAAGGCTGGTCTGGTGTCCAAGGAGTTTGTGTGCGAGATGGGTATTGTAAATCCATGTGTATAGGTGTCGGTGAATGTCTGAAGTCTGGTGGAGGTGTCGCGCCTATGCGTTTCAGTAACTGCGGAGGCTGACCGATCACAGAAAACTTGAAGTCTGCAAAACTAGGAGGCGGAGGAATATTGATAGACGGTTGGTTGGTCGATGTTGACATTAGCAGGCTAGATGACCATTAATTGTTACTAAAGAAAGGGGAAAAAGGGGGGGAAATAGACAACAGCCCTGTGTGAATTTTATGGCCATACTTTTTCATGATCCCATCAACGGTATTCTTCTTGACGTCTAAGCATTTTTTCTCTTCATTTTGCTCAAGTATAACTAGTGCTGGCTTCCTTTTTGATTTGTTCGTACCTGGGATCCGAACTCTGTCCTGTTCAAAAGACTACCTGGCACAAACTACTACATCAAGTTTTCCTTGCGATAATGTTCTAGTATATGTAGAACGAAAGATAGTTATAATTTGTGAGTATTCGCAAAAAACCTGGAACAATTGGTGGTGAGCTCTGATACATGATGGGTGGCTCTAACCACACTGTGCTGATGATGTGTGACGCTCAATCACGAACAACAACTCTTGTCGGAAATCCATCACTAACCTCTCGATATCAGTTTGGACCGCACGCACTGGATGTTATTGTACTCGAAAGTTGTTCGGATATCATAGTTTTGTCGCCTTCACGATATCGCTAAGCGTCATGGTTGCAAGTAACAAGCTTATTGCCGAGACCCTTGTTTTTGTTCCCTTAGTTTGCAAGACAAGGCTATGGCGAAGACAAAGCCAGCGCCTTCATCCCGTCTCAAGGCTGTGACCTCGTTTTCCATCCATCACAACACTTGTTCTTGTATCTTTTTTGTGGATGGGGGTCAGCTATATAAACCCTCAGAACCAGAGGAATGGAGACTATACCCGCAACCGCCTCAGCAAAAAGATGATGCCTCTAATAGCACCTGTCCCTCGGAGCCATCATCATATGAGTGCGCATGCGCCTTATACCCCACGAAGGCAACCAGAGGTTGCCTGGTTTCATGATCATTTCTACAAAGTGGAACTTGCACAACGTCTCAACTCTTGTCAGCTCTCGTACATGTTTCGGGGATTCCCGCTTCCGTATTCTCTTTGTACTCATCCATCGACCTTATACAATGCCGCTCTAGAACCGTACGAAATTCCTGAGGACTTGCCCGTACAAAACTATCCTTCCGGCAAGGCGATTATCAGGTTTAATGGTCACATGCCATATGATAACTATCTTACCTGGCAAATATCACTCTATGGTCCAAATTGCATGCCTCTTCGCAACTCACGTAGTAAGCTACCTCCTCTTTCGAGTCGCTTTCGAATATACTAACGTGATTGTCTTCAGATAGGGTTGCGAGGGTACAAGTCAATATTTCTGTTTTTAAAAGCTTCTTTGGGCAAGCATTGATACAAGATCCATCCACAATACTCCGTGCCCTATCAATTTCGCTGGAAATTGGAAAGGATTTATCAATTGAACTCGTCGACAACAACAGAGTCGCTTACCAGACCATCGATTCCATGGGAAGGAAAACTTACCTTGTCGCCAAACGGTCATGACCAAGTCGATTTTCTCACCTGAAATTAATCGTTCTCGTCGAAAACTGGCTAGCCCGTTCCCTTCGACTATGTTCCTCTTGAGGAACCCCGCGGCCTTCCGTTTGACCAGCGTATTATCTGGTCTGACGTTAGGAGCATTTGTAGCATCTTAGCATTTTGAACGACCCTTCATGACCATTACGCTCGCTATCTCCACATTCGTTCCTTTTCTGTGGAATACACCCAACGTTTGACGATTTATTAGACATACTCTAATTCGATCTTCTCTAATCACTACATTTATTTATTTGTTCTAGACATCACCAGAGGTGAACTTAGCTGTATCATAATACATTGTAACGTAGGCATTAATGTGAAATCTTTCAATCGTGCTGGCAGCTACGCGTTTTTCGAGATGACGTCACGATGTGTCACGGGACATTGATCGAACATCACATGGTTTCTCTGGTTGTTTCAACCCTTCAAGGGCGATGGCCAGAACCGCCAACGTTTGACTCTCGTTGTCTTCCACAACGACCTCCAGCGGCTTCTTTTGAAGTGTTACATACTGTACTATACTTCACAGATCAAATAATCTTTTTGTGATAATTAAACGGTGCGTTATTGCTCGTCTCTTGACATCAAGTTACCGACCTCTTCCTATGGTTTAGTGCAGTTTCTCACTAGTGATTCTTGATACACGAGTGGCGCGCGATTCACTCAGAAAACTCAACGGAATACCCCTGGACATTCTTCCTTGCGGCTTCAAATCCTACCACGCACTACGATAAGACTGAGCTCGTGGCCGTGCAAACCCTCGTTGAGGCCACGCGGGACAATCCAGTTGCGAAATGGACTTGATGTTTGGAGACGTTCGCACCAATCCCGAGATATCACTTGAAGAGGATATTGTAGACCAGCTCTGCACCGTGGACTTCAACCACGATATACCCGCGCGCCCGTCTAGCCGTTTAGGTTTTAATTGCGACGAAGACAGTGACTCGCCTTTAACGGAAGGAGAAACCTTTGAAAAAGTCCACCACGAAGCGTCTTTACAAGTGGACACATCAACAACCCACCTGGATGAGCACGAATCCGATATTACGACGCTCATGTCCGAGCGTGCTTTTAAAATACCCACGAGGCCGCGCTCGCCCCGCCTAGTAGAAGACTGGGAACTGGATCGTGATGCCCAGTCCATGCCAGATACTGAAGACCTCAAATTTGACTCGGAGTCGGATCATCTCTCGGGCGAAGAAGGTTCTGATGAAGATGGTCGTCCCACCTCTCTATCCCATGTGACGCCATCGCCCTTAGACGAACTCATTTGCCCATTTTCACAGCCCTCTGAGACAGCCGACTGGAGTATTTCCCCCAAGTTCTCATGTCTGCCATCTCCCTTGTCTTCACATTGCATCCCTCTCAATACTGCTTCCTATCGTCATACTCCGCAACGCCACCGGTATCGGCATCATGGACATTCACGCCACGCCTTGCTCCATTTGAAATGGTTCTGGGCCTCTCGCCAGGATACGTGGTTAGAACACAAGGCGAGGATGTTAGAAGCCAAGGCATACGACGGACTTTCGATTTTCAGCTCAGTGTCACCCAGGCTCCGCCTTCCTGGAGGTTATATCCCACCAAATCCCGCTGATACACCACAGCCGCCTCCATCGCCGCCCATGGCACGCCTACCTCCCTTATCTATCCATCCTCGTCGTGGTGACCTCAGCACCCTTCATGACCCATATTGCACGCATATTGACCGTTACTTTGTCGGGATGCCACTATGGACGATGTCAAAAACCCTCTGGATGTTTGATGTGCATCTGGCGTCTGGCGAACTTCAAGCTGGACAACACGACGTTGAGGATGACCTCTTCGAGGATCGCAGCGAGGGTGAATCGATCGAGACGTCAGAATCTCATGCGTTCAGTGATGATTCCGACACGACTCTTGTGGAGAGCGACAATGAAGCGGATCATCTAAAGCACGCAGAGCATGCCAATCAAGAGGATAGAAAGGCTAAGTCAAAAGGTTATCAGGCGTTGGAACACGAAGCAGATCCTTCGTCTTCCAATCTACCTGTTACCGCAGAACTGAAACGTTCTACTTCTCTCCAACCTACGTCGACGACTCCAAAATCATTCTGTTCTCCTCCTTGGCCTGCAAATTGGTATCGCCGTTGGGAGATCCTGCTGCAATTGTGCGTGAAGAACAGTCCGAGGACTATTCAGCCCAATATCCCTTCTATTTCCTCGTCTTCGAAGTCCCAGCGCTTCTTTATCGGTGACGACTGGGATGACGATGTCTTTGAGGAGGATGAACTGGATCAAGAGGAGGATCAGGATGATCAAGTACCCGAGAAACATGTTCTCGTCGTTGTAAACGATGAAAGCTCGAGCGGACGACATTTGCGCCACTGGTTCTAGTGGTTTACTATTTTTCTCTTCTTTTTATTCCCTAATATTCCCGTCTCAAACACAGGAGCCTATCACCGTTTTCAGACACTCCACATGCATACTCATTGTAATACTAGTCCCATCACTATCATACTCAACGCCCTATCTCTTTCTCACTGCTGCATTACACGTATTATTTTTTTCGCCTTCCCCTCCCCATCAGTGTCTCCCTTGCTGCTCCTTGCCAGCAACAGCATCAAGCACTCGTATACCTCTCCCATTCCGGAGTCCTTTGCGTTGACTTCTTGATCCATCAAACTATGATGTTCTATCATCTGTTTATAGTATCACTCGACTACATCTTACAGTTATTTCTATCACAATCACTATCTCTGGATTTCTCAACTTTTCCACGAAGACGTAGTATTTGATGTTAGATGGCACAAAATGTCAGGCGGTAGATCATCAGTGAATCACAGATTGGTGCGTTACTCCAACGGATTAAGGGGGAGCGGGAATCAACTGCAAGAATCTTTACGCAGACCAATGAAAGGATATCAGAGGAGCCATTCCGGGGATCTTGTCTTCATACTTGTAGAAAGTATTTCTGTGAACAATATGGAGCACCCAAAATCCCAATATGAAACTTGCAAATTGAGTGACTCATGTTTCGACATTGTTGCTTGCTCACCAGGAGTTTGTGCCACATTTGAGTGAAGAGATAGTTTTGAGTACGATTATATATAGGTGTAGACATTTTCAAGGTCTTGTGGAAACAACAGAAAGTCACGGAGGTAAACGCATCGAGGGTTTTCACAATAAACGCTCATCTCTCTGGCCACCCGATTCGTTTGTTTAGTTAGTGGAATAGTACATTTGCTGAAAAGTAGATCATCTCTTTGATATTTTTCTGTCCGTTCTAATTTAAACATAAATAATCTGATAGCCGACATCAGACTCCGACCAGTGGCCACCGGTAGAGGCGTGATGTTCAAACCTTTTCTTCTGAATCTATACCTTTGCCCCCAAAGATCTGTTGGACGACCCACCAAAGGCTTTAGGGATGAGTATATACCGTCCCCGTTCCCGAATGTCACATCTATATAGCTCTCAAGTCTCAACTCATCAACCACTAATTGACAATACTCGTCGGAAGTTTGTTTCTTCGCGGCGCGATACAGGAAGTCATTCCTGGGACTCGGGAATGGATATTATTAGGGACAATTCAACCTATCGGCCGAACAAAGACTGCGTCTCATACGAAAATGTCTTGGAGAGGGGCCGAGATCCTTGTCTCAGAAATGAACGACATTACAAGCGACGGAAACTGTCGAGAGGTAGGTAATTTTCTTCTGTTCTTTATGTGGCCTCAGTTGAACTGTCAAAGACGTAAAATATCATAACGCTCGGGGGTACAGCTATGTTTCTATAGAAACAATGACTTCGAATAAGCCAGAAATCCTCCCCGAAGAGGATGTGCTTGACACGAACACAACAATCACCTATGATGGTCTTGACTATGAAGGGTATATTGGCAAGAGAGTGTACGGTCAGATCAACTCAGAACGCTGTGATCATAGTACAACTGGCCGTTGCGTCCATAGGCGAGAGACTAGTCAACTCACTTGTGAGTACCCAAACTCAGAACTACGGCAATTAGAACGTAAGATTTCTCATAAATTTTTGAGACCGCGTTTGAAAATAAATTCTCGATTCACATCAGTGCAATTGAAAGAAACACAGAATCTCCTCCATGCCACAATGCGGAGATCAGAATTACTATCTGACAGCCTCCTTGATACGCAAGCGGAACTTACACGTGTCTATGAGCAGCGTGACTTGTATATGAACAACGCTCATGACCTCCGAGGTGAGTTGACAGAGATGCAGACCAAACTGGAGGAGGTCGAGACCCGGAATTATACTTTAACGAAGGATTATGAGACGCTTGAACGTGACAATGCATGCTTGCGGCGGTATTCAGACGAATTGACCAAAGCCCTGCAGGGTACACTCTCCTACAAGGTCTGTAACGTTACATTCCATTAAGGATTAAGAAATATACTTAGACAATCCATTGAAGGACCGCCGTGACCTGCATCATATTCGTCGCCGAATTCTTGTAGACAAGGCAATCGAAGCCCTCAAAAGGAGGTACTGCGATTCATACCCTATAAGACCGAACGAGTCGTTCTATTGTTGGTCCAAACGAGTGGGTTTTCCGGGTTGGAAGCGGATAGCATCCATGGTCATGGACGCGAAGCTGCATGGGAACAAATCCGCACATCAGGCGACACAGGCTGAGATGTTGCAGACCGTCACACTCGCCCTTCAGGATGATCTAGAATCTGGGGATACGGGCGAAGGAGAAATATTGCGAGACATGTACAGTATTGTATATCTAGAGGGGATCCATAGCTAATTAATAAACAGAGCATGGAAAATGAAGGCGTCTTATTTTTTTTCCTCCGTCAGTGCTCAAGAAGCAAGGAAATCAAACAAATCGCGATTCTATGCCCCTATCTGTCTTGAAGCTCAGGTTATTATATTTCATTGGACCCTGACAGTCGTTTTCATTCTACGCTGAATGACACAGAAGTCAGATCGAAAGGTGAAAGGCTAAACATGACAAAAGTGCAGAAACCCTGGTGTTTAAGTTACAAACGGGGAGTGAGGTTATTGGCGGACCCATAAGCGAATGTAATTCGATGAACCGGCGAAGACAAATTGGGTAAGTTTGCTTCTTCCAAGTTACACGTGTTGCATCCAGTTTTCGGGTTGGAATTTGGATGGAGGTTGCAACGAGGAAAACGAGGTTCCAATATCAATTGATCTATCATATCAGAAGACCCGATGCGGAAGACATAGTAAATAAATGGGAACGTTGGGTGGATCGAATGTGTCTTCGGGCACCAAAAAAGATCAATATCTTGAGTTTACACAAGAGCACGCAGCCCGAATAAGGCCACCCAGTAAGTATGTAGATTGACACATCCGTGACGGAGTCGGAATTATTCATGGGGGTAGGCCTGAGGGCTGGGTTGCACATCGCACGATGACCGCGTGTTTTTGTAACAATTCAACTCGCTCATTAAATAGTCAGCGACGTCCACACTTGATTCTTCGGAAGCGAATCGGATGGATGCTTGTACAAGTGAACATTTATTTGATGTGAAAAGAAGACAAATCAAGTTGTATGCGGATACATGGCGACTGCGATGAGGTATGAATCAATGATGATATAAGTAGACCCATGAATAATGTTGAAAATAAATGGGGGGATAAAGATAAATGCGAGCAGGAATATGTACAGGGAAAAGCAAGAAGAAAATGTGTAGATGAAAGTGGCAATAAGATGGAGATGATTAGAATTGGATGAGATGACTGATGATGGGATGTGCATTGTTAAGGTGGGGATACAGATGCAATGGATAGCAAGTGCGTGTACGTGAATGCAAGTGTCCTTGAGACCGGACAAAACGGAGTATCTGAGGGCGTATAGGTGCGATGGGTGGGCGGTCCGGCAACGTGTCATTCGTTGCCAGACAAAAATGAAGTGGTGGTGGTACACGAGTTCAAAGCCGAGGAGACACTGTCAGGGTGCGTAACCTCGCTGAAATGATCTCTCGGAGGTGAAGGAGACGTGAAGGTAAATGCAGCATAGATCTGCTTTCGTTCCGGAGTGGAAAAAGTACGGCTATCCAAGACTGATGTTCCATCAGAACCTGATGGAAGAGTAGTCAATTGAGGCGACGACAAGTAGTCACGAATTTCTGGCTCCGCGGACGATTCCTGCATATCGTGCTCGAGGTAAAACAGGATTCGGTATCGAATCGAACCACTAACCTTAACGGATCGAAATTTGACAACACCACTATCGATGGGGGCAGGAGTCTCGACGAAGGGACCTTGCTCATAAGCTTGAGACAAGTCAGCGAGAGGTTTTACCGTCAGCTCATAACATCGCGAATCGATAGCAGCCTGAGAAATTCTCTCCTGCACTCGTTCAGCTTCTGCCTCCTCGTCAACTTTGGGCATAGGCGACACTCTGCGCGACGGCTTCTTCGTCGCCTTCCTCGACGACGAAGTTTTCCCATCCTTCTTTCCTCCTGCCTTGGGTTTCAATGTCGAACTCCCCAACGATTTTCGCTTCTTGACGTCGGAATTAGAGCCTGAAGGTTCTGTTGACTCCTTCTGCTTCTTCGACGTCAGGGGTGCGGGCATTTTGGTCGCGAGCACCGAAGTTTTACGCTTCTTTCCATTGGTAGTAGTAGGACCCGCTCGCTCTCCGGTAAGAGGATCTACGTTCTCTTTCTCAGTGGTGGTAAGGGTGGTCCCACAGTTGACATTCAGCGGTTTCGATGAGAGTGTCGAAGATGCGACTGTCTGAGCTTTAGGTTTCGGAATGTCCGCAGAAGGGGTGTCCTGAAAGACGGTGAAGGTACGAAGTGACATTGTCGTGATGAAAGGACCGAAAGGCCGGTTGAAAGGCTAGATAATTCGATGATACGATAGAGGATAGAAAGGAAAGGCCCGATAGCGAGCAAAGGGTATTTTGAAGGCTCCTCGCCGTTGCACACGACGATGAAGTAGAAAGCCAAGTCGGAACTCAACTAAATCCACGTTAAATTGTTGAGCGCACGTGCTCCTTTCACAAATAAACCAAAGCGTGTAGTGATCACGTGTAGAACGCGCTAATCATGGTACTCCATAGTACCATCTGCCGTGCCTGGGCCATCGATTTCAATGCATACGTCTTCCCCTTATCCCACTTATCCTGCCTAAGCCAGTCACAGATAAGGTGCCTTTCTTGTGACAATGCATTCAATGAATGTTATAAACTGCCGTGACGAAGGGGCAATACTTACACGTTCTCTTGACCCAAGTGTTCCTATTATGCAGTCACCATGACCCCATCTGGCAAGCAAACATCACACTTCTAAGTAGGGTTTTGGAATGGTGACTGATAACCTCTGTACAGGCACTGAACGAGCCCTGAATATACCAAACGGTTGAGCTGAGCCTGGGCGTTGATTACGCGATGTCAGAAAAGGATCCTCAACTTCGATCACGGGCGTTCAATAGACCACAGAGGGCACGTCTCATGACCGGTACACAATGCACTGTCCACACATCATAGAACTTTGTGTTTCCCATCGCTCCTGAGGCAGACAAACACCGAGAGAGGTTAACATCTGATAGTCGAAAGTGATCTCTTGCCCCTTGCGAGACGAAACATGAGGTGGTCGAGCGTCATGTTATACTTTCATTCTTGACCCCTGGCTCTTCATCTGCCTTGGCTCATAGCCCCTCGGAAACGATAGAAATGTGTCTGAAAATTTTCGAGGACGATGGAAGGTCTCGTGGTGGTTGGAGCTCCTCATTGTTCTGTCACGGAATAACTCAATATGTCTGTGATCGCCACGATCATTGATGAGGTTATCTCAGATCACTAATAGGTAAATGTCTCAGTATATGACCGCATTACGGAACACAGCCATCCGCGTCTGTATATGCTGAAGAAAGAGGTAAGCATCCTGTCGAGTTCCAACCGGTAACCTTCCATTTCACTCCTGTATCTGACAGCTCATTGACGCATCAGAGCGTGCCCGGCACCTTGTAAGTACATATGTCTAATACCTCGTGGTTTACATGCGTAGGCAATCACAGTCAATCACAAATGGAGGAACAACGTGTTTTCGACTTATAATGGCGGTTTCTCTCCGTCCTTCCTTTCATTCCGAATCATTCGATAGCACTGGTGCTTACTACTCTTCGGTCCTTAGGCCTCTTCTATTTCATACAGCCATGTCTCACAAGACTTCCGCCGCTGTATCTTCCGACCTTCACCCACCAGTTGGGACTCTCATCGACGGCGGTTCCCTGGAGCTCGTGGAAGTCCTTGGTGTAGGTGGATACGGCGTTGTCTACCGTGCTGTGGATATTTGTTCTCTCACTTCGAAGTCGTACGCCGTCAAATGCCTCGTGGCCCAGGCCCACCAGACTAGCCGTCAACGACAAATCCACATCCGCGAGATTGCCCTACACCAAATTGCCTCGTCACATCCTGGAGTCATTACTCTCCACCGCGTCGTTGAGGAATCCAACCGTACCTATATCATTATGGATTATGCCCCGGACCATGATTTGTTCACGCAGATCCTACATAACTGCCGTTACCTAGGAGACGACGTCCTGATTAAACATGTATTCCTTCAGCTGCTTGACGCAGTTGAATTTTGTCACAGCCTCGGTATTTATCATCGCGACTTGAAGCCTGAGAACGTTCTCTGCTTTGACGGTGGCCTCCGTGTTGCCATCACTGATTTTGGACTCGCCACTACGGAGAAGTTGAGTATGGAGTTTCGTACTGGTAGTGTATACCACATGAGTCCAGGTGAGCTTATCAGATTTGGTTGTGAAGGAACTATTGATGTTAAAATAATTCGACTAGAATGTCAAGGCGGAGAGTTCGCCCTTACTGGCAACTACTCGCCCATGTTCAACGATATCTGGTCGCTAGGAATCATTCTTCTTAACCTTGCGACTGGCAGAAATCCCTGGAAGTCTGCGACTCCCGATGACCAAACCTTCCGTGCATACCTTCGCGATCCCCTCAACTTCCTTCCTACCGTCCTCCCCATATCCCCCGAAATCAACGACATTCTGACTCAGATGCTGGAAGTTGATTGGAGGGAAAGAATCACACTGCGCGACCTCCGCCACGCCATTGAGGATGTGGAGACGTTCTATTCGGACGGCGTCGTATTTGAAGGCAGCATGGCCCGTTGCTCATGGGAGGCGGGCATGGATATCGACAGTGATTCATCAGAGGGTGAGCCTCAAGCAATATTTCCCCCCTCGAGATCAGAGAGGCCCGACTTTATTTCACACTGGAGCAAGGACTCCCCTTCCACTTCTGATATCGTCTTCGCCAAGCACGACTCTACTGTCTCCCTCGCGAATGACCCAGCATATGGCTGTCACTGGACAGCGTTCTCGTCTAGTGGGGCGACGAAGGCGTTTGAGTCGAAATCCTCATCGATCGCTTGGCCCGAAGAACAAACTTCTACACCTGTTTCCCCCGTGTCCTCAGGGACATCCTCATTGTCCGAGGCGCCTAATAGCTTCGACACTCGTTTTTCAGATAAAAATGTCACGCATCCCCGAAAATACCTCACGATCGATACCAGTCTTGCGCAGCAGGCACGGTTTTATGACCCCACAGCAAGCATGGCTACATCTCTTTCTAATGGTACTTCTACAATGCAAACTGCGGTGGAATTTGACCCTTACTCTTCATCTTTCTTCGAGAGCGCCGTTTTCGAGTCAGAATCGAGAGGCCTGCCTGTGTCGATGGAGGCCTCTTTCGACGATAAGGAGATGATCTCCCCCACCATCTGGGTCTCTACGGTAACAGAAATGTCTTCACCATCCGTCTATTCTAGCAGCTCTGCAGATAGTGGCGAGATGGCTTTCACAAGATCCAAGACCCCGTCACCAGAAGCCGAGTGGCACGAGTACCGTTCACAGGTGCAGTGTATCACCCATTCCCCCCCAAGTCAGCCTTCTCTCTCCGTGTATACCACAGTGACCGACGTTTCCCCTTGCTCAAGGCCTCCAGTTTTCTCTGTCGTCGAGTCAAAATCTCCACACGACAACAGCGCCCGACCAAAAACTGGGGGCATCTTCAATTCTATCAAATTCTTCTCGCGTTCCTCATCCCCAGCTCCTTCGCCGACTAATTCAGCTGCGCTGCCGTCAAGCAGGCTCTACCTTCCCATGGAAACGCATGCAACCCATTCGGGCGATCAAGCGCCTGCTGCGCCACCTTTCTCGGGCATCCGGACTGATGTTCCGACGCAAACCAATCAGCGCGGCTCCGCGCCGATCCCGATCCCACTTCATTCACAGAATCAGCGAGCTGCGCAATGTGTTCGCCCCCCGCGCCACTGGTTCATGCCTAGCAAATTCTTCCCACACATCGGTACGCAGTGAGTGGGTGTGGCCACATCCATCCCTCTAGAACTTTCCTCTCTAGACACTCTCCTTCCCCTCTTCTCGAATTGCATGATTCGATCCCTTCGTTCCATCTCACTCCTTTGTCATTGAACTTCTGGTCGTCGCATAGCATGTTCACTCTCATTTGCCATCATTTAGCATCGGTTACACCGCCATCCTTTCGAACCTCACTCACGCACTTATCTTTCACACATTGCAAGCTTAATTTATTGATGACTCCCCCAACTGCTGTTGGGTGCTGCGGAACTTTGTACACTTCACGGATTCCATTCGGTGGGTACCTTTGTAATCGGAGGCGGGTATGTACATTACTATAGTTGTATTTTTTTTTTACTTCCGCGGATTACACATTCACGGCCCAATCGGCTACGCTGTTATACACGCACACAAAATTCAATGGCATCGTGCAATGTCCCTTCTATAGAATTGCGAAAGACAGGTCGAAAAGGTCCGATATGTTAACTTACGAATAGGAGAAAAGCTTGGTCATGTTCAACAAGCGAGGTCTTAGGGTTGGAATTATACGTAAGTATGCAATTAATACAGCCAGAATACGAAGACATGATGCAAGGGGGGGAGATCATTGTTTCCGCAAGTTGATTAGCTGCCTTCCTCGTTCGCGCTCCACATCTTCCTTACTCCTCAGTCCACTGCCTTTAAACATCTTACGTCCGGGGCCACCAATTCCGTCACCCATACCCAAGGGAGCATGTCCGGCCTGGAGTATGCGGAAGGCTGCTTTGATGACGTTTATTGGATTGCGGCTCCCCCATACCTTGGCACTGATATCCTTGATCCCTGCAGCCTTGAGCACCTGGTGCAGATTCGGGTTACAACGGAGGCCAAATCCGACGGGACGAGGGCGGAGGAGAAGCTGTGTCGAGCCTAGCTTGGTCTCCATATCTGTCCAGATGGTACGGTTTTCGAAGCGTTCGACCCAGTCCATGTTACGCACGGCCTGAGCATACGCCTGGTGCTCCGCTCGCGAGGGCTCTTCGTCCTTGCCCTGCCCGAGCCCGACCATGCCATTGCCATTCCCGACGACCATGAGGATATAGATCCTGTGGATTTTGCCCTTGCCGGTCTGCTGCGTTACACGTCGGCGGATGAGGGGGAAACGATAATAGGTCTTGAGCTCCTTATTAGAAAGCGGGAGGTTTTCGTGCGACGATGCAGACTGATCCGGCGACTCGTAGCGACTTGGGTCGAATACCGATTGCGGATCATCGATCCCTTGTGCATGCAACGCCTCGTGGAAGATGGAGGTGTGATTCCGGACAATGACACGATTGTGGAATATCTGCTCCTTGCCGTCAGGTGGGAGCTCGAGAACGTCACGCGAGTCGAGCAATGGGTCGGACACCATGAGGTTGGGGTATTTGGATTGTCGTGATCCCCACTCTGCCTGAGCCTCGACACCGGCTTCAGGTTCCTCCCCCTCCCCCTCCCCCTCCCCCCCCTCCTCAGCTTCAGCCTCGATCTCATCCTCAGCTGCCTCGAATTCAGCCTCAGCGTCGAGCTCGTCCTCAGCGTTGAGCTTGGACAACTCTGCATCCATATCATCAAACTTTGGCGTCTTCAATGGGACTTCTGGCCCCGACATCCGCTCAGCGTCTTCCACGGCCATTTCCCCAGCCATTTCCGGAGATTCTTCTGCAATCTCTTGCTCGTTGGTCCTGATTAATTGGCGTGCCTCGTCTATCAACTCGTCGTCCACGGCGTCTGCAGGTATTATGCGTCGTTGGTAAGTTATTGGAAGGCCAAACTCCTCGAATAGCTTCGCCACTTTGATGTATGCTTCCATATCGTTGACGTCCTTTTCGACACGTTCCAACGCCTCTCTCATTTCGGCCAGACGAAGCGCAGGGATATCGCGGAGTTTTTTGTGGATTTGCTCGTTTTGGAGATGACTTTGCAGTGTAATTGCGGGGTGCTCGAGAGATGGGTCGGTTGGGAGCTCTGTGGTAACATACATAGCGTTAGACGAGGGACATGGGCCACATCGAATCGGAACTACTTACGCCTGTAACGTTCATTTTCGGCTTTTTTTTTGGGGGGGGGGAGGAGATTCAGAACAAGGAGAAGAAGTAACGCAAGTGTGGATAATACATACGATCATCTAGACTTTCTACGAACGCATCGTAGTTGTCCTCGGGCGTCTGTGCCATGTAGAGGTCTACCTTTGCGGACAGCAGTTGTTGATTGACGCCCTCGGCATGGACCAGAGGGCGTACCGCCGCGACCATACGTTCAGCGAGCTCGTCGTCGTCCGCCGAGAGCTTCAGAAGAGCAGCCATCTTCTTCGCGAACTCGTCTGTCTCCATGTGCGGCCGCAGAGAAGCCAGGATCCTGTTGAACTTTTCCGCGGGTGTCTTTTGGCTGGCATAGTGGCGGCGTCTAATAAGAAAAGATTCTGTGAGAGTGGTGGGACGTTGGATACGCCCAGAACGCGCAATGCTCCCTAGACGCAGCGCTTGTCGAGGAAGCCGATGCATGGCCGTCGAAATTCCAGGCAGCCCAAAAATTGGTGAAGGGGGGTGAAGCCGTCACATGATCATGCGAATTAATAATAATGATTATTATTGTTATTATTATACTTGAACCCCCCCATGTCCTCCGAGCAGGATAATACCTCTATCGCATCGAACATTGCAGGGACTGAGATTGCGAATTTATATGGTGTGATAGACAAGGACAAGTGAGCACGTCGACCCTGGAGCCGGTCTTGGCTCAGACATATCTCATCTCGCGGCCAAGAGTGTATGGTCTTAACTTGGCCGTTCCAGAAGATGCGCGGGCCGTGATCAAGCCCTGGGATGAGAGAGATGACACGAGCAAGTTTGCTCAATCGGGAGTCGACGATCAGGTTGGCTGGTTTCTTTGAAGTGGCTGTCCGTGCTCTCGATATCCATTGATTCTTTTTTTCGGTGTTCATAAAGGTAGTCTTTCATATACCTTTCACACAAATCGTACGGGTCAAGTCTGTTTTGTTGAAACTCGGTAAGCCAAGCTAAGTTATACATTGCGTTGTGTGTGAAATACTTTTGGCAAGGTCGAGGAGAGGCCGCGCCGCGCCATCTACGTATATACGCGAATCATCCGACGATAGTGGACTTTGCTGATGCAGAGACGATAAAGCCCCATCTCAACATAAGCCTGCTCGAAGGAGAACCAGGAGTAATCGAATACCCTTTACGTGTGGCGGCTTTCTCGAGTATAACCTCGCTATCTCTATTCTTTGTAAGTTGTATCGTAATCGTGTGACAATGGTGCTTCCCCGGGTTGACTTTCGGTGGTGGGTGGGCTTGCAGAGCGATTCTGCTGGAGAAGAGGTCTCGAGAGTTTATTATATTGGCTTCAAGGGTGATATGAGGTCACCTCGGCGCGAGGCGAACTCGAAATTAGAGGTATCTGCGCAGAACGCGGCAGATGCTCCCCTTGTGGATAAAGTCGCGGAGAAGACGGCCGGACAGCAGACTACTGCACGATGAGACTAGAGACTTGTGTAGAATTTAATGACAGTAGAGCTTTGATTCGAATGTATGGAATGAATACAGAGCATCGGATGCTCTATTAGATATGGAATAAATACAGAGCATCTTGATTCTATTCAATATCCAAGGAATGCACGAACCCTCGACACGAGCAGGCCGCGCGATTTAACCATCGACACAAACCAGTCACCAAAACAAATACCCCAGAGGAAATTCACGCCGTACTATCAACAACAACCATCAACAACGAATCCCGAATGGCCGAAAACCAAAAAAACATACCTTTCCGATAGTAATAAAAAATCATCTCGCGCGTGCCTTTGTATACCGCCGCACTCGGTGTGTGTCCGCTCAACAAGGCAAGCACGTTCTTGGAGACGACGGCGGCGTGGGCGGTGTATTTACCGATTTGCCGCTGCTCGTCGAGGGTCGGCGATGTCGCCGCATGCCAAAGATGCGCGGGTGGTCCGGGAGCTGGATAGTGTTGAGCACTTTGACGTGGCCGGTGGGGGTGAGGACGTCTGCGCCAAGGGCGGCAGATACGATGGAGGTATTGGGCCGCGGGCCGCGGCAAGGGATCTGAGGTTACGAAAGAAAGGAAGAACGTTGGGAGTTTGGATGGAAGATGGACTTACGACGAGGGTGCCGTTTCGCGTGGTAATTTTGGTGCTGGTAAAAGCATCCTCTGGGACAGTGTCTCCAAGGAGTAAGTCTACGCCTCACGACGTTCGACGTCTTTTCTGAATTTGTCCGGGTAGGTAACATGGATTGTGACGTTTTTTGACTAGAGGATGCTTAATTTTAAAGGCTTGAAGGTACTAACAGAATCCAAGTCTTTGATTTCACCAGCGTATTCTAACAAAGAAAAGTTTAGCCAACAACCAGCCAAAGAAAAAGCACGAACGCACGGACCGCAACTGAGCCACCACCAACAAGCAAAACATCCTGCCTCTCTTGCCAATCCCTAAAACCACTCCAACGCCGGCTCCGCCGCCGATGACTACGATGGTCTTGAGAGGAAAATTTGTGGTTGAGGACATGTGCGCATCGTTTTTGGGAGGAGTTGGGGAAGAGTATTAGGCGCCGGAAATAAACTTGATTGACCGTGCCTGGGATGACAAAGATGTGGTCAATTTAAATTACGGAACAGCGTCGCGTATCATTTGGCTTTTCTTGGCACAACGATAAGGGTTGAAGATGGAAATTGGAAAAAAACAAAAAAAAAACGTATTATTGAGAGTACTTGCTTACTTACTTACTTATACGTGGGTGCGCTCAATACGATTTCATCGAATTTGTCGATGATAATAAAGTAGCTGACTAGTCTGAGCGTATGGATGGGAAGCTCATCCACTTTCTCCGCAAAAAAAAAGGAAACAAAAAACAAAAAAAAACAGACAAACAAAAGCCACGGTGCTTATTCGAGTTGGGGTTGTTCGACCATGACCATAGCCGAGGCCTGAGGTTTGGAATTACTTGGAGTTCGACGAGAAACCTCGTCCCGCGCGCCACATCCTCACGAGCCAACTCTCGTTCATCAGCGATGCATTTGCGAGTAATAATACATATGAATGTTAGTTACATTGGTACAGCAGGGTGAGTGATATATCCAAGGGGGGGGGGCAGGACGAAGGCGAACAGACAGCGCGACGAGAATGGAGCCTCTTTCTCAAAGCAGTGGCTCTCTGCTACTCGACAGACGATTTAGATGGATGTAGACATCGGTCCCGTAGCCCTCCATCGAGATGAGACGAAGATCCCCGCCAAAGTACCTCGCATACTGCACAAAAAAAAAAAAAAAACCGTCAGTCCAACAAGACTCAGTCCCGACACAAACGACGCACCAATCTCGACAACGGCAGCCCATACCCAAACCCCGCCATCGGCGCCTTAAAATCGCTCGCCTGAAAATCCTGATCAATGCCCTGTCCCTCCATCGTCGTGTACATATACGTCCAAATGAGCGGGATCGCACTCCGGCTTATACCCCCGCCCTCATCGCTGATCTTGATCGTGATATCCTCTTTTCCTTCGACGACGACGACTTTGATGGCGGGGTACGCGGCGTCGGCGTCGTCGCCGAGCCCGAAGCGCTCGACGACGGCGCGGAGCGAGTTTTTGAGCAGCTCGAAGCAGATGTGCGAGAGGTGCGCGGGGACGTAGGGGAATGTGAGGTTGGGGGGGCAGATGAGCTGGACAGGGGGCCCGCGGAACATGGCGTAGTGCTCTTCGCAGACGAAACGCGCGTTTTCGATCGCTTCGTGCACGATGTCGTGGACGTTCTGTGAGTGTAGGTAGGGGTTAGTGGAAGAGGGGAGGATGGTGAGGATTTTTTTTGGTGGACGCACGGCTTGGGTACATATGATGCCGACGTAGTCTTCGTGCGCTTGTTGGGTGTTGAGAGCGACGTCTGTGTGTGTGTGGGCCGTCATGATGGAGAGTTGTTGTGATGCGGGTTTTGTTCTACGTACGTTGTCCGATCAGAAACCTGATCCCGATACGGGACATGTAAAAGCGGTCTAGCCACGCCTGGATGTCGAGGCCGATGTTCTTTGCATTCTGCATTCGCTTCCACTCGAGCACACCCTGTGCGACGGTGGTAACAGTGGGATCGTGGCGGCTCTTGATGGTCTCGAGGACCTTGGTGAAGCGCTTGTTGTAGTCCTGGACTTCTGGAGGCCAGTTGACGACGGACTCTGTGTCGGCGTAGTACCTACGAAGGTGTACGGGAGGCGGACGGTTGGCGAACTTGCGGTATCCGGTGGCGAACGAGGAACGAGAGCGGACTGACCTGCGTTCGATTGGTACGCGAAGCCTGAGCCTGTTGAAACTGTTGTTTGTCGATAGATAGTGCTTGGAGGGGCCGTCGTAGTTGTGTAGATGGGAAAAGTGGGAGAGGGCGTCGCTGTCTGGATCGAGGTGGCGCAAAGACGGATTTGGGGTGGATTCGGGAAATTGAGTCTCTGCGCGTGGCGCCATGAGGGCCTGGCGGACATCAGGAGGCAGGATAATTGGAGGGAAGTTGATCAGTTCCTGGCACGCGACCATCCGTCAGTTGGGCGCGCGCGATAAAATAAAAATCAAAAACTTGCTTCGAACGACTGTGCGTACCAGTTCTGCACTTTCCGGATTGACGGCATCTCTGAGAGCCCGTGCGGTAGTTCAGACAGCTCCTTTACCCGATGAGCCAACCGCACTGGCAGCTCCTCTGCAAGATAAAACAATATTTGGCTGAGATCACAACACGGATTACAACGGTTGTTCCGTACCTGCAAGGAACTGGCTGGCCTTGAGCAGTGTTCCCTGACTTGGGTTCTGGCCAAAGAGGACCATTTGTTGGAGGGAGACTAGAGTGCTGTGAGCAGAAGGAAAACAATAGAGCAAGCGCTGGAACTGACCGCCAGTCTGTGGAAAAGAAGCAAAATGGTGGATCTTGTCCCAGAGGGCAGAGGAGATTCTGAAGCCAGCGGACATGATGATCAACGAAAAACAGAAAGACAAGGACGGATCATATAAAGAAAAAGAAAATCGCCCAAACTCCTAGCCCTCAAGGGAAATAAAACCCAGGAGTTTCACATGTCAATCACGTGTCCCGGTACTCCATTGCCGATCACTCCCCGCATTCCCCGCATCCAATCAGAACGCCGCCTCCTTTCTAGCGAGTGTTGCTCAATTAATTGGCGCCAAGTATCCTGCCACCTGCCTGTGCAGAGTCAGTATTTTGCCAACTTGGCTTATGTACATGCGCCGCATACCAAGGATCGAACACGGAAGCAAGAAAGGTCCACGGTATGAACGCCGGTATTGCGTTTGGAGTACAACGAGCGCTCTCTCAATACTGATTGGGTTAGGATATCCATGTTCTTCGGCGTCCGGCATTTGCATGGTGTAGAATCGTGGAATTAATTGACCGTGGCAGTTTGTGAGTTGACAAGCGCTACCTATGAATTTAGTATCACAAGGAGTAAGTTTGGAATTGGAAACAAGGAGTAGGGTTTGGAATATCCCAATAGGTATCGCAAGGGAATATGTTTCGAATTAACCACAAGGAGCAGGTTTGGAATAACCCAATATGTATCCTCATACACGCCGCAATATACATCGCACACTCAGGCGGCTCCTCCGTTCACTGCGGCAACCAAGAAAAAACGAAAAACAAAGAAACAACCAGTTTCCATCTTTGACGGGCCGCCGTGCGTAAGATCGCTCACAGCCACAGCCGTTCACATGACAGATGCATACGTCACCCCTGGGATTTTTACGAGATCAGGGGGTGGGGTGAATAAGGAGTTTGTTACGTAAAGAAGTTGCGGCGTGAATTTTCGTTCAAGCTCAGACTCAGGCTCAGGCTCAAGGTCTGATTTTTAGGTAACGTAGATACGCCACCTTTGTGTCGTATCAATCGCATGACAGGACACGCTTCACGGTTGTTAGAATGAATGGTATATATATGAGACTTTGGATACATCGCAGTCAGTCAGAATTCAAAAAAAAAAAGGGGGGGGAACAAATGCCGGAAATGGGTAAAGTGACGTAAGGATCACAGCCCTGCACTTGTTTAACTTGATGGATTGGGGGTCACACATGGAATCTACGAGATCCGGGTGGAGTTGTAGTTTATTGGAGTTTACCATAAAGAAAATTGCGTGCGGGGGTGCGTGGTTTTGGCACTTGCAGGAATCTGTTTGATTTCCATTAAGCTCAAGGTCTGATTTTGAGGTAAACTAGACAACGGGAGTACTACTTCTGCGTTTGTCAATCAATCTTATGACAAGGACACGCTTTGAGTTGTCAGGATGAATGTTACATGAGACGCGATAGACGCTCGGGATGCATCGCAGTCAGAAGGGGGAAAAAAGCCCATGATGGGAAAGTGACGTACACTGTGCGGTAAGATCACAGCCGTAACTATGCTACATACACTTGTTTACTTGATGGGTCGGGATCCGGGTGAGTTGTAATTTTTTGGAGTTTACATAAAGAAAATGCGTGCGTGCGGGTGCGTGATGTAGTAAGACAAAGTTTTGGGCACTGCAAAATTGTTTGATTTCCATTAAGCTCTGGCTCAAGCTCAAGGTCTGATTTTGGGTGAAACTAGACAACGGGAGTACAACTTCTGCGTTGTCAATCAATCTTATGACAGGACACGCTTTGAGTTGTCAGAATGAATGTTACATGAGACGCGATAGACGCTCGGGATACATCGCAGTCAGAAGTTAAAAAAAGAAAAGAAAAAAAAAAAAGAGAGAGAGAGCCGTCATAGTACCGTGACGGTAGGATCACAGCCCGTAACCATGCTACACATGTTGTTTACTTGATGGGTAACGTCACCTGGAATCTAACGAGATTGGCGAGCTGTAATTTCTTAAGAGTTTACATAAAGAAAAGGCGTGCCATGATGGATGTAGTAAGACAAAGTTTGACGGTGCAAATTTATCAGCTCCGGGTCACTTGAAGTTTGATTTAGGAGGCTAGGCAACCAAGTGGGTGCCGGGACTTCCCACAAATGTAAAAAGGGAGGGGTCAGAGAGGATTGATAGTACGTACAAAAGTAACAAACATCATATTCGTTCAAGTGAGATATCCCAAGAAAGGAAATTCAAGTAGATCCAAAGTACCCTGGGAACTCAAGAATGTAATGGAATCTTGCCAAGATTGGTGATGTCAAAGTCTTTTGAAACATTCTTTTTGAATTGAAATGATTTTACAGAAATCTTTTCCTGCTATAGCCATGTCATCAACATAGATGAGGACAATCAAGATTATTTTTTTCTTGAGATTGGAGAATATACAAGCAATTATCAGAGTGTGTTTGTTTAAGATGAAGTTTGATTAGAACTTCATGAGGATGTTGTTTCCATTCATGTCCAGATTGTTTAAGCCTATTGATAGCTTTCAGTAATTTCCAGTATTTACTTTTTCCAAGACCTTTAGGTGCTTTCATATAGATTTTTTCATTGAGCTTTCCTTTTCAGGAGGCACCAATGACATCAATTTGATGTACATCAAAATCCAGCATAGCCACTAGCATCAGAAAGATCCAAAGAGTTTTGCAACCTGAGGAGAAAGTCTCATCAAAATATCCACACCAGGTACTTGAGAGAAACCCTGAGAAACAATCTGAGCCTTGTACTTCTATGTTCATCAAACTTCTTTTTTAGCATAATTTTACTTCTCACTGCCTTCTTCCCTTTGGGTAAGTGATCAACTTCTTCAAATACACCCTTTTTAATATGTTGATTGTGTTCAATGTCAATTGCTTGCTTCCATTCAATGGCTTGCAGCAAATTGATGGCTTCAATATATGAAGGCCCAGATCTGGCTGCAAATGTGACATGACAACTAGATTCTTCTTCTTCATCAGACTGTCAATATCTCAATGGTAATTGCTTTTTACAAGTTGATGGAGCACACAGGAGTAGAAAGCTGTCTAAGAGTACTAAGACAGGGCACATCTTAGTGGGAAGTTCTGATGCAAGGGTTTGCACTAGTACTCAGAAAACTGATACTAGTTTAAATGGGTCTAGTTTCGAGTACAGAAAAAAAGATATTAAGACATATCCACTTCAGTTCAATTCAAAGAGTTGAAAAATAGAATTCTATTTGTTGGAGTGCAAGTATAACAGGTGTCAAAGAAAGGGTCATGCTTCTGTAGTGGGGTGGGTGAGTGCACACAGCTGCTTGGTAGAAGTCACACAGACAACTCAAAGTCACACAGGCAATAATGCATACAGCCAAACCAAAGAAGGAATCCTGGCAGACACCTTAGTACAGCAGCACAGCATTATGCCACAATCACACAGAAGCTACATGAACACTGGACAGATGCTTTCATGCAGAAGATGTCAATAAGTGAGGTAGTCAAAACTTGGATTAAACTTTCTATCTACTTAGCATTTAACTCATGATATTGGGATACATTGGCAGTAATTTATGTTTTTAGGGTGTAGGGTACTCTAGTTCTAGGCCTTTGTGTATGCTGAAAATGGTTGAACATGCATGATTATACATCATCATTTCTTGGCTAGGTTCAGGGTATGAGACACCCCTAATCACAGGTCATTTTCTGCAGAAGTAATCCCACATGTCTGCCAAGACTAGTAGGGCTTCCTAATTGTGTTTCTCTGCTTTTCATTACTATTCTAGAAAAGGAAGTGCTCTGTGCTCAAGGCACAGTGTCCTGGCTAAGCACACCACAAATACTCTGAGGTCTAACCCATGACCCTAGCTTGTTCCTAGCTTTGGTGCTGCAATGCAACTCCAATTTCAATTGCTTCACACTTGATCATATTTTCCACTCAGAGATTCACAAGTCCAAACTTTCGGCTTAGTGATTCATATTCTCATTCCTGTAGTGCTTTCCATTGCCAACTGGTAATGCAAGGAGCACCTCTGTTGTGAAGACTGCTGCCAACATTGCCTACTATTGAATAGCAGATGCTTCTAAGCTCCATGATGGGAAATTGTATACTAGGCTGCCCATCATACCAACATAGTAAAATAGTGTAGTTTTCTTTAGCACAGAGATACTCAAGTACCACCCATACTACTGACTTGTGCAATAAGGGATCATTCTGACTGTCCTGGCTCTTCATATCACAAATACTAGTAAGAAGTCAACAATAGTGCTGTTATTCACTCAATTTGATCACAAATGGGTAGTTACTCTATTAACATAAGTTCATTTTATCTCTGCAGCATGCTTTGCACCATTTCAAAGATTACTGCAATAGCTTGTTCTGCTATCTTATTCTGCTCAGAACAATATGGATTTGTAGTTTCATGCTTAATGCCATTGGCTAAACAAGACTTTTCCATTGTAGAATTGATAAACTCTATACCATTGTTAGTTCAAATGATCTCAAAAAGTTTATGGCCTTAAAGTTTGAGTTTGACAACAATATTGTGGACTTTGTCACCAACATCTTCCTTTTGTTTTAAAGGTCTTCCAACAGAAAGGCAATGACTAACCTCTACAAGTAGCAATGCATAAAGGTATCTGTCTCAAGTTGGAACACTTAAAGGACCAGTCAAGTCCATTATGAGAAGTTCATTTAACTTGTGTTTCTTTGTACTGACTTTAGGTAGTGGTAGTTAAGTAGATTTTCCTTTGACACATCCACTGCAAATGCAATTGAATTTTCCAGATAAGGCTACATCTAATTCCAGGTGACAAGGTTCTGATCCATCTTATCTTTGATAGATTGTGAACTGATGTGTCCCAATTGATAATTCCACAGTTGCATTGTAGATTTATTTGCAAGTTAAGCCATATTTCTATTGAGATTGCTTATTTTCATGCAGTTGATTTGATACATGGTGCCATATTCTCCAATGAGATTAGCACATCAGAATTTCTTATCTTGCCATAAAAGACTAATGCCAAAAGAAGGTCCTTTGATTGTTGCACCAGCACATTGAAGTAATACCAGACTTATGAGATTTGTGCCAAGGCAAGGGATATATAGACCATTGTTAAAATAGATATCATCCATTCTGTTGGCGATGTTTGTGTGAAAGTGCAATTGATCCAATGCCAGAAATGGAGACCTGATTCATACTCTAACAAAAATGTATTGGGATTTGACATTATGTAATTTGTAGAACCAAGCACAATCTGCCAACATATGGCAGGAGGCAGCACTATTAAGAAGTAGACCAGAAGACATTCTGTTATCAGTAGCTATGAGAAGTTTTCTGACTTTGCAAGATTAATTAGTACTTTCATTTACTACTGCATTGGCATTGCCAACATTCTTCCCCTTTTCCTTTTTGAGTTTAGAATATTTTGGACTCCAATGACCTTCATCTCATAATTATCTTGTCAGGCTTGGGTTCATGTTTGGTTTCCTTCTTTTTTATTATCTTTGCATGCACTCACTCCCATCAAGATTATCATCTATTGAAACAAACAAAAGAATTTTATTGGATGTAGATTCTTTGTAAGAGATACAGGTTGAGAATAGATAGCAACTATGTAGTCATGGATTCCAGTGTAAGAAGAGCACTGCAGAATAATAGATTCTGCTTAACAACTTTCTAAGTTGCTATTTGAGGTAACAAAAGAAGGATGGCATCAATGATTGTATTGTCATCAAGTTTGTGGCCAGCATCCATGAAATGGTGACAAAAAGTCATGTAGAACCTGAGATGTTTGATAAGAAGTGTGTTTCTGTCCCATTTCTTGGCATTCAATTGCTGATAATAGTAATGAACATTTACTCCACTTTGTTCTCTAATATCCAAAAAGAGTTGATACAATATTCATTCCCTCACCATGAATACAAAATAGACATTATGATGGCTCAAGAACTGTCCCAATATTTCATACTTTTTAGAAGATGACATTGGTATGGAAGATTGGAAGTACCTAAAATTCTAGTTAAATCATGTAAAATACTATGACATTCTAGCTACAGTTCACACTTAAGCATATGTAATTTGAATCAAAGCTGATGGGGTAATGCTCATTTTAAAATATTCACTCATTGAGACAGTTTTTTGAGTATTCCTAATTTTGATATCTAGTACTTTGTATGTCCTCTATTTGCCTTGATAACTGCTTGAATCCTTCTAGACATCTTTTCTATCAGTCTTTAGCATACTTCTAGTGGTATTTCATCCTACTCCTTTGCAACCCTCTCCCATAATTTATGCACATTATGAGGAAGTGTTTTATACTGCCTAAGCTGCTCCTTAAGGTACTCCTAGAGGTGTTTAATAGGGTTGATATCAGGGAATTGGGCTGGCTATCAGAGAACATCAAAGTTGTTGTCTTCAAACTACATACTTGTTGGCCCTTTTAGAGTTGTGTTTGAGGTCATTGTCCTGTTAAAAGTAGTGAGCACTCTCTTTCATCTTCAACTTCTTAAAGCTTTTTTTGCTCCATCATCCAAAATTTCACAGTACTACCCTGCATTTATGATCCTCACTACCTCTACTAGCTTTTCTAACCCACTTCAACTTATACAGCCCCATACCATAAGATTATTCCCTCCTCCATGCTTTATAATAGGTGTAGTTGTTTGGTCTGAAATGCCTTCTCTTCGTAGCTTTCACACATACTACTTCTCATCTGACTCAATCCTGTTGATCTTTGTCTCATCTGTCCACAACCTCCTTTTTCAGTCCTCCATAGTCCAGCTCTAATGCTTTTAAGCCCATTTAAGTTGTAGTTGCCAATGTCTAGCTTTGAGCATAGGAACTTTCCTCTTTGTAGGAAACCAATACCCCACTTCCTTTGGTATATTCTGAATAGTCTGAGGAGAAACAGGGTTGGAAATAATGTTGTTGATAAAATTAGTGGCTTGAACAGCTATATCAAGTCTCCCAATCGAAATCTATCATATATAGCCTGTTTCTCATGTGGAGTAAGCTTAGCAGGATGGTTTCTTGTCCACCTCCAACTCTCTACCAATCCTCCCAATAATAGACTTTTCTAGACCAGTTTTAGCCTCAATCTGATGCAAAGAATACCTTTCAGCAAGAAGAAAAGCAACAATAGAGTGTTATGCAGTGCAAGAGAAGTAGCTTTTTATGATGATGGTTGAAGGTTAAAATATGATTTAACCAACTTGAACCACTCCCAAAAATATCCAAGCATGGTCACATGACTCTCACATGCATCTTACTTTTTATTTCTGACTAAAATAGAGATAAATATGCAAAGTTAGAGATGCTCAAAAAACTGTCCCAATGAGTGAATATTTTTAAATGGGCATTACTTCATCAGTTTTGATTCAAATTATATAGGCCTAAGTGTAATCTGTAGCTACAATGCCATAGTATTTAACATGATTTAACCAGTATCTTAGGTACTTCCAATCTTCCATACCAATGTCATCTTTCAAAAAGTATGAAACATTGAGACAGTTTTTTGAGCCACTGTAAACATTGAGTTTTGAACACAAAGCTCTAACTGAGCACAGCAAAGTGTTAGAGCCAGGACTAAGCCTTGAGTTTTGAACATGAGACTTTAACCAAGCTTGCAAGGTTGAGGCCAGGATTAAGCATTGAGTTTTGAACCACAAAGCTCTAACTGAGTCAAGTTAGAGCTGGGATTAAGCATTGAGTTTTGAATATAAGACCCTAACCAAGCTTGCAAGGTTGGAGATGGGATTGAGCATTGAGTTGGCTGACAAGGCTCTGAGCTTGCAGGGTTGGGGCCAGGATGCAGTTGGGATTTGGAAACAAGCCCCCAACGAGCTATGTACCTGTCCTAAAGGCACAGAATATAGCTTGTCTCTAGATTATTAATAGGGTGAGAAATATGAGGATTTTATGGCTCCTTCATAATGAGACAATCAAAAGTTAGAAACTGCATGCTGACAAATTTTAGTCAGCACTTACCAAGAAATTTCCTTTTAGGATAGTGGTGGCTTTGTTAGTGATTCTCACTGAATTCAAGCTTAATAAAATTGGAAAAGAAAAACCTTAGTAGGCTCAAGCATTATGTAGCTAATTTTTAAGAATTTTTTGAAACTGTTTAAATGCTTGAAAATTATGAGACTTTTGAAACCAATTGCAATGGTCATGGGGTTGGAGGCAAACCAGACTGAACCCAAGACATAATGCAAGGTTGAGCTGGAACTGTGCAAAATAAAGTTAGGACTGGCACTAAGCATTAAGGTGTTGTGAGGTTAGAGCTGGAACTAAGCATTGACTTAGGACTTTGAAAATAATATGGTATTTAGAAGTACATATGAGACTTGAAGGTAAAAGCCTAGAGTTAATAACATCATGACTGGGGTTATGAGACCTGGGATGAATAACTTGGAATCTAGAGGAAGTAACATAGAATCTGGAGGTATGAGACCTAGATTATTGAATAGGCTATTGCTTCTGGCTCAACAGGGAAGTCTGTTAGACAGCCTGCAGCTGCTAATGATCCTTTCTATATAGTAATTCTTTGGACTACATTTTTGATATTGAACTATTTGCTTGATACATACTTGATTGAACTACTTTTTTTGACATTATACTACATTCTTTGCTTGATATAAAAGAGATTGGGCAAGACCTTGAGATTATCTACTTTGTGTGAGAAGTCAATATTAAGGTTCAAACATTAGGGCTTTAACTGAGTACTGTGAAGCTGAGGCTGTAATCAAGCATTGAGCTTTAATTATAAAGCCCTAACTGAGCACAGCAAATATATTGAATAGTTACTCATGTTTCTGAGCCATTCTTTCTGGCAAGAACTCTCACAAGAGGAGATCAATTCAGGAATTCCGCAGTGGTTAATGTAAGTCTCACTGTAGATAGACTCACTTTTTAATGATAACCTTTATAATTTTCAGCATCTAATGATTGACAAATAAACAAATATAAGTGTAACTTTCAAAACAATAGCTTCTCATTACTAACCTCTTTCTAATCTATCTAGCTGGACTCTGTAGTACTGTTAAATTAGAGCATTATAGTATTTGCTTATATGGTTTCTGCCTAATATCCACCTTACATGATGAGAGAACATTAAGTTGATAAGTCTAAGTTTTAGAAAAGAATGCCCTAACCAAGCTTGCAAGGTTGGGGCTGGGACTTAGCCTTGAGTTTTGAACACAAGGCCCTAACTAAGTGCAGCAAAGTTGGGGCCAGGATTAATTCGGCACAGGGTGTAGGTAAGAAGACAATGATCACAGTCATGATTGTTTAGTAATGCTTCTCGATAAGTGATGGTTCCTCTCTCGGCTGCTTCGGCACCTCATCATTCTCCTGTTCTAGTTTCTATTCTGTTCTGTTCTGTTTATGTTCTGTTCTGTTTATGTTCTGTTCTGCTGGTTATACTCCATCACTCAAGGTAAGTTATCCTTCCAGATCTCCTCGGTTCCATAGTACGCACATGTCGCTCTCGAACCTCGTTGAAAGAATTGGGTCTGTCCAGATTTCGCTCGATATGACATAGAATCGAACTTTCTCACAGCTGCATTGAAAGGTTCCATAGGTTTGGTGTCAACTTTCAAAAAGAGATGGCACAGGGACAGAATCGGAATCGGAATAGGAATTATTGGAAGTCGGTTTGTCAAGTTCGTCGGCCGTCATACCATTCATTTCCTTGCGTTCAAGTCGGGTTACTGTTATGAAGGCTGGCTATAAACAGCTACGGTAGCCATATACGCGGAAGTGCGCAGCTTTCGCTTAAGGTTGCTCCGAGGATAACTGACAATCCGCTCAAAGAGAGGCAGCATCACAATTTTTGCCTAAGGCATTGACTTTTAGTTCTCACATGTTTTCATTTTTTAACTCAACCATCAAATACTTGGATCATATGAAACCCCTACTCGGAACTTTGGTTGACATCGAGTACTCGCAGGAACCGAAACTTACTGGCTGATCTGTTTTGATATCACTTGTCAACACAAAAATGTATGATATAGCGGAAATGAAAAGTTCTGTCAACACTCAATCCCTAAAGAGGTCATTGTTATCTCCTTTTTTCTGTTGCTCAACGATCGCCTTACGGGACTGAGCGTGCCGTCACTCAGTGGCGACTGACAGACTTCAGTGCAGGTATCGATTGTGTCCTTTCCTTGGTAAGATCGATGTACAATGTGCTTCTACTTGGAAAGATAGTAAAACTTTCTAGCCAATTCAGGATGTATTTCCACATCATCCGTCAAAAACATTGAGAGTTCTGCTCTTTCTAGACAAGAAGACTTCTGCGAGTATGACGCGATTAGAACATCCTGACAATAGGCAACTGGAGCTAACGTGAGCTAATGTGGCATTCCTCTTGTTATATCTGAAATCCCACACTGATACTTTAAAAAGCATGCTTCATTCTGTTATTCAAGTCTCCCAAGAATGACTAACAACCTCGTCTGGCTGATTACTGGTTCGTCGTGAGTTGATCCAATTACCTCACAGCCTGTCTCGCTATGCTCACAGCATGTAGGTCTGGTCTGGGGCGCGAGCTCGTTGTCGCGGCATTGAAAAGAGGCGATAAAGTTATAGCAACGGCTCGTGCACGATCCTTGGACAAGCTCGATGATCTCAAAGTCAAAGGTGCAGATATCCTCGACCTCGACGTAACGGATTCTCTTGAGAGTCTGCGTGAGGTCGCTCGCAAGGCCGTTGAACTCCATGGAAGGGTCGACGTTCTTGTCAATAGTGCCGGTTAGCGTAATCCTTCGAAGCCTTAACATCACACTCTCCTAATCGTAAATCCGTAGGCTATCTCCTGGTCGGCGCAATAGAAGAAAACTCGTATGTTCAGCTTCGTCTTGGTTCCTGGATTTCACTTTAAACATCACTTTAGACCGGAAGACACATTCGATGAAGTCAAGTAAGTAAACTTGTCAAGCTGTAGGAGAATTTGTTCTGAGAATTATCCAGTACGAACCTCCTTGGCGGACTCAATGTCACTCGTGCATTCCTGCCATATATGCGCGCAAGGCGAAATGGTACTATCCTGTTCCTTGGGTCTTTGCGTGGATGGGGGTATTTATTCCATCCCTTTACACATCTATCTTGATCTGAAGTTTACTTCGAATGTCAGGGCTTTCCCCAACGCGGCAATATACACCGCTACGAAATTCGCTCTTCGTGGTATACTATCTAATTTGATGACCCAATATATTTGAAAACGTCAACTCCATATCCAGGTATATCCACGACGCTCCATGCTGAGATCTCCCCGCTTGGCCTACGGAGCATCTGCGCCGAGTTCGGATATTTCCGCACGCCGATCCTTGCGAATGCGCACCGTGTATCCCAAGGGGCCCGGATCCCTGATTATGAGCAGGTAACGGATGCAGACAACGCCTTTATGCAACGTATGTTCGCTTGACCGCATGTTCTGAGCGTATACGGTATCTCATGTGTATTCAGGTTTTGATGGTATACAGCCTGGCGATCCTGTCAAGGGAGTTGAAGTAGTTGTTGATGTAGTGAGGGGGGAAGGCGTCGCGCGTGGTAGACCGTTCCCAACTGTCTTGGCTGTAGGGAGAGACTGCTATGATCAAGCGAAGAAGGAATCACAGAAGACATTGAATTATCTTGAAGACTGGAAGGATATTTCATGCAGTACCGACTATTCTTAGGCTGTTGTGTTAAAGAGTCACTCCCTTATACTTGGAACGGACTGGAGTATAGAGTCACTCCCTTATGTTGAAAACCGAATATGAAGTTTTACTCTTTACGCTTCATTATATTCTGGATCCGGAGGATAATTAGGGTTATCAAAGACCAATCTAGCAAATCTAGTGCCGACTCCGGCTATTCTACGTTGCTGTACTATGGAGTCACTCTCTAACACCTCGGATGAAGCAAATTCCCACCTCTTTCGCGTCGGTGTATTCTGGATCCGGAGACAATCAAAGACAAAAAGTACCGACGTCGCTGGAGTATAGAGTCACTCCCTCATACTTTGCTTTGAGGTTTTTCCGAAAAGTGAGGCAAAGCTCCGCTCTTTTCGCTGGATACGGAGATAATCAGGGTTATCAAAGCCAACAAAAGGAGATACTAAGTCAATGAGAGGGAAACAAAGCAACAAATCCGGAAATGCCGATATTTCCTTCTCGGAAAATAGATCATGACTCGTGTATCGACCATCACACGCCTCTCCGACTTGCATTCACACAACTCTTGCCAGGATAGTGATAGTAATTGTGACAGTTCACCATGTCCGCAGCTGCTCGTCACCCCCTGTAAGTTCTTTGTTCCTCTCTTTTCAATGTAGTACACGCTGCCATTCTTACAGAACATCCGTATTTCTTCTGCACATTGCTCTGGAAGCTCCGATTGCTATTCAGGGCGTATGGTCGCCCGCAGGACTCCCCTTCATCCAGCTTAATAACACCACCCTGGTGATAATGAAGGTGCGTCGCTGTGCCGTTTTTCATTTTTCCCATTTCGGTTTTTCGAAGGAACTGACTCCCTCGATTTTATGTGAAACGTTGACGATTTACTATTTTAGCTGTATTCGTCATTAGTATTAGCGTCCTGCATCACATCCCTGCTTTGCTTCCCCCTCCCTGGTTTGTCCCCCCGACTCTAATCACTATATTTTTTTATCGCGATCCAAACTGACTAACAGAATTTCTCCCCGGAAAACGCGCTCTAGCGCTCGGACTATGTGTATACCACGCAACGGCCTCCACGATCCTCTTCCAGTCTCCCCGGTTCATCCCGCATACTTTCGGGCCTCTTTTTGAAACGTACGCCTCTTCTTCCCCCAGGCAAAATGCTGATGATGGTTTTTGGCTCGTGCAGGTACAAGGTGACGCCGGAGGCGGTGTGGGGCGTGCTGCATGGATTGGTGGGGCTGGGTATGGTCGTGTGGTGGCAGGCTACGGTGCCGTTGACGGCGGCAGCGCGGGCGGCGGCGGGGAAGTGATGGATGGAATGTTATGCGTGTTGTTTTTGGCCAGGCGTTCAGCTGCGCAGGGGCCCCGGTTTGTGGGGATGGTTGAGAATTACTTGGAGCGGTTGGATTTATTGTGTGGTCATCTTATGTGTGGCTTTGTTCAGTTTTAACGTTTGATACTTGGTAGATAATTGATTTTGGGTTGATGATTTGTAGGTGGTTCGTTCGTTGTGTACTAAATCCTTGTTGGATTTAAGGTGAAGTGTTCACGTTCACTACTTAAACATATTAGTATTCATAGAATTGAGCTCGAGATTGGTCGTTCGAATCAACCGGGAGCACTTTTGTGATAGGTGTAGCATGCGAGATGCCACTTTAGGTACTTGTTAAGATCTGCCCTCTGAGTGGTGTTCTTGTGTCAATCAACACACGATGCACGGTCACTTCATTATACAAGGGCAGTGATGAGGCTCAAGCAATTGATACTCGGCAGCATATATAAGTATGCTTAGCTGGCTCATGAAGATCTGCTCCGCCCGGTGTCCTTGTGATTCGTTCATCATGAAGTAGTTACAGCTTGTATTGATTGATACTGCTTGGTGGCAATGTGCTATTGTAGATCTGCTCTATCGGACCTGACACAACATTGTAGCTCAGCAGGCGTGTAAATTCGTAGCCGATCGTTAGAATCGACTAAAGGTAGCTAAGATTTGCAAGTTCTTGTATGAAGACTCTGAGTTGGAGATGATGTGTATATCAGTCGCACATCGTATGTCGTACAGGCTTGGATGTATAATGAAAGGTGTAAAGATTCGAAAAGTATCGGAGGGCGCAGACAACGATACTGGTAACCTACCCAGTCCAATCCAAATCCATCTCCTGGACACGGTGTTTTTGAGACTCGGTCTGTGAGCGTGCACGCGCAAGAATGACACATGATTGTCATTTTGGGTCCATGCCCGGTGTGGTGTAGTGAGGCCGAAACAAGGCCGGGGGCTTTGGAGTTGTGCGCGCGCGCTCAGTAGCGAATAGCAGGGAGAGGCTCAGCATGGATAGTAGACAGGTCGACTGCTGAGTCGATTGCGTCGTCGATCTCGCCGATGAGGGTGCTAGAGGCGGGTGAGCGACAGAAAGATGAACGCGTGGGGGACGTACACCATGTCGCCCTTGACGAGGTAGAGACCGAGTGGGGTCTCCTCGACGCCCTGGTCAGTGCTGTAGACGCGTTCTATGGAATCTGCGAGGACGACATTGGACTTTTGATCGTAGCCGGCGAGGGTGCCTACGATTGTGCGGCCGTCTTGGAGAATGAGCAGGACGCGGCCTGCGGTGGTTGAGGAGAGGAAACAAAAAAAAAAACAAAAGAGAAAGACATACGGTCGACGTAGCCCTGGAGACTCGACATGGTTGCTGTCAAGTTCACGTGCACGTGTCGATTTCAATTCAGACCAACAGGCCCAACTTTTCCAACTTTTCTTTTTCCCAGCATGCCGTCCGACACAAAATCGCTCGACGCCGTCGACTACAGCAAAGAAGAAGAAATGGCCCTCCCCAGCCCCGTCTCTTCGTCTCTTCCTAGCCCAAAGCTCACAGCAACCGCCATCATTCCTGTCTGGATAGTGCTCTCCTCCGCCGTCATCATCTACAACAATTACCTCTACAACTCTCTCGACTTTCGTTTCCCTGTGTTCACAGTGACATGGCACCTTACGTTTGCTGCTATTGGCACCCGTGTTCTACAGCGCACCACGCGTCTACTTGACGGCACGAGGGATGTTCACATGGACAGGCAGCTCTTTCTCACTCGCATTTTGCCTATTGGCATCCTCTTCTCTGGAAGCCTAGTAATGAGCAACACGGCATATCTATACCTCAGCGTGTCATACATCCAGATGCTCAAGGTGCGTTGTACGCTGTAGCCAAACAAGGCCAAGGAAAGCTAACTTCTTCAAGGCCTTCGTGCCAGTCGCCATACTCCTCATATCATGGGCCGCACGCATCCAAGAACCGAACCGTAAACTCCTTCTCATAGTCCTCATGATTTCGTGCGGCGTCGCACTAGCCTCGCACGGAGAATTACACTTTCATCTCGGCGGTTTCCTCGTTCAGGCCGCTGCTGTCCTCGTGTGTATCTCGGACGCTCTTCCATACCATCACGCAAACTAACATTCACCTATGCAGTTCGAAGCATCTCGCCTCGTGCTCATCCAAATTATACTCCATAACCTCAAAATGGACCCCCTCGTCTCGTTGCACTACTACGCACCCGTATGTGCAGCGATCAACCTGTGCATTCTTCCTTTCACCGAAGGTTCGCCTTTTCCCGTCTACTTCCCATCTCATCACGCGACGATACGTACACCCTCCAGATCCGTCCTGCACGGTGCTTCTGTCCTCCCCCTGTTCCTCTTTACCCTGTTCTTGTCCTATTCACTCACCCATTGACTGATCCTCTTTTCCCTTGATGAGCCCACAAACAACCCATCACTGACAACCTCACCTGACACAGGCCTCGCCCCGTTCCGCGCTCTCCCCACTCTCGGTCCTTTTATCCTCCTCTCGAACGCACTCGTCGCGTTCCTCCTCAACGTAGCGGCCGTATTCCTCGTGGGCGTGGGTAGTGGGCTCGTGCTTACGCTTGCGGGTGTGTTCAAGGTGAGTTTTGCTTTTTTTTCTTTTACATCTCTGCGTCGTCCATCTGCAGCTACTCTGACACTCCCGTTTCCGCAGGATATCCTTCTCATAACAGGCTCAGTCGTACTATTCGGAAGCCCGATCACGCCCCTACAGGTGTTTGGGTACTCGATTGCGCTTGGCGGACTGGTAATATTTAAGACAGCCGGTGGGAAGTAGGGAGTTTAGAGGCCGTTTGACGCGTTCCGATGCGTTTGACGGGTACGCGCGCCACGCACACGCACTCCGAAAAATCCGGTATCGGACCCGAATAAAATAGACGAATCCTCACATCGCACCCCTTCCCGCGCACTTCCAACCTTGTCATTCCTTTTCTTTCTGTTGTTTTTTTTTTCTGTGTGTGTTGTTGTCTTACCACCCGAACTCTGCTTAGAATTCTCTCTCTGTCTCTGTCCCCTACCTGCTTACCCTACGGACTATTTATATGTCTAATCTCCACTTCTAACAATCTCATCTTCCTCGCTGTACGCATCCTATTTTGAAATCTGCCACGCCACGCCACCTGATCCTTCCTATTCATGACAGCCCCGGCTTTTTTAGAACTTAAACCCTATATAGTAGTTACCCTGCACTCCCGCAACGTCTTGTCGAGTACCTGTCATATGTCATCCATCCATCCATACCATACGACGTAACCAACCCTCTTTCATCCGTTTACCCCGATCTACGACAAATTCATCATCATCCCCAGCCACCTAGATTGTGATGGCCGTTCCAATCTATGGACAGATCTTGGACAGATCGATACTTATAACCCCGTCGGCGGAGCCTTTCACCGTTATATATATTTCGTTCAGATAGAGTATGCACTGCGGACTCGGATCTCGTGTTGTTCATGAGTTTTTGGGTGTATGTAGTTTTGGTTGTGTAGTGAAATGATGGAGGTGGTTATTTGTAGAAAGAGGTGGGTTTTTGGAGGGTGATCGAGAATGGATGAGCGATGATGGATGATGATGGATGAATATAGAGTAGTCGATTTATGAACCATGATTATTAATTATGGAATGGAGTCGATTTGAACGCTGTTGACGTTTGATGATTGGAAAAAAAAAAAAAAAAAAAACTAATGACTTGAGTTCACGCGTGCAGTGTATGGCGAAACGGCCGCGCCTAAGACCTATTATCCCATGCGCGGCTCCTGTTATTCCCACCACCATGCGGCTAATTGTAACCGTTAAATGTGAATCACAGGGAAGCGGAGGGAGGGTAACGCGAAGACAATACCTAAGGGGAGTCTGAGTTCTGGTGAGTACCGAAGGCGGCTGTTTCACTTTCAGGGTTTACGATTCACGTGATCGAACGCGATTTCGAACCTTTGGTGAAAACATCGTTTTATTCTATTTTCAACACAATAAAAAATTGCGTACAGCGTTGCCTATTCATTCCCTCTAGCCGACTTGAACGACTGACCTCGTCATTTTGTAGAAGGTGATTACTACTAGTGACGCGCTCTACCACTGAGCTAAGAGGGATGTTTGTGTGGCTTGTCATGCAACTATATAGATGTTTGGGGCCTGCTCGAGTCGAACGGACTGCGCACGACGGTTTGTTGACTGGAGTTGTCAATTTCCGCGCCTTGAGAGCAGGCAAATTGCAAGTGCTGGACATCGGTCCTCTGAAGCGTCTGACAGCGATGATTTGTTTGTCAGTGGAGACATTGATGTTCTTTCCCAAAATGACACTCACCTCGTCCTGGAACATCTGATACTTGTGGATGTCTATCATTACACCGTACCAATTCGAAGGAGACATGAAGTTGTTCCAGTAATTAAGTCCTTGGAACGCATCAGAAATAACGAGCCTTCGAACGAGCTCGGGTAACTAGATTGATCCAGTAGTAAGCAACACTAACTTTTCCTTTCAGTAGTAGAATTAGGCTATCCACACATCCTTGCAGCTATCGTACCAGTACTATCAGGATAACTCAATATTTCATCGTTTGTGACTCAGTTGTCTTGGACACATCCCACATATACAGGGTATCTGGTGCTCATGATCATATAATCCCCCTGGATAGAACCGCAATCAATGATTTATCACCACTCAAGATGATCTTCCCCTCCTATCACCTATACTATATATCTTGCTATCCATGCCGCTTGCTGCTGTGTTACGCACATGTCTGGCTATATGGACCAGTTGGAACGGGAGTTGAAGACCGTAGGAGGGTTCATAGTGGCAGCAAAGACTAGTCCTTGCCTAACTGATTAGTGTATGTGAAGTTGACTTGTTGACTGTCGCTATGATACGATGTTAGGTACGGGTATCCGCGTGGAAGCGAGAGTGATGCTTAAAGGGACGTGTACTGGCCGTCGCTTTGATTGATGCATAATGTGCCTGGATAGATTGAACTGCGTCTCTAAAGTAGACGCAATCTGGGACCATTCCTGTTTTTCTTGCCAATGAGTCGGAAGATCGATCCCTCGGGTAAGGCCTCGACTCTAACGCGTTTGCCATCCCAGACAGCACCGTAGAAGCCTAGTTGTGAACCTACATGAGTGATGAGAAAGTGACTGTTGATCAAGGCGCAGATATACCCATATTAAGATACAGGGAAAACGTGTATCTTGGTCATAAAAGCGGTTACTGTGTTACAGCGCGTTGATCAAACAATTGAAGTAGAATAGAACTGCCTGGTGAAGAGGAAACCTGATTCATTTTTACACCCATGGATTGCTGCCGGAATGACCACGAACTCATTATTTCCGTTTGGTCTATACTCTGTCTTGGACACCTCAGCATAGAGTTCTAGGTTTAGACGAGTCTTGACCGTAGATGTTATTGCGTCCCTGCACATTATCTCGGATTCATACCATTTATATCCAACATGGAGAGCTCAAAAAGGCAAGTCAAAGCCCTATTTGAATGAGACACCTTGCATCTATCCTTGAAAATGCCGAAAGCTGGATGAAGTAAGTGTCGTACTCGAAGGGCCGATTGAGAGAAATGAATTTTTCCGAGCCCACAACCTCGCGAAATGCGGAAGGCTGAGCCAGAGATGATGGTGAGATTCTTTCCTCAAACGTTGCGTGATATCCTCTTCGCAATCCAAGGCGGACACTTTTGCTCGTTAACGTTGTCGATGGCAGGCTTCAACTTTAGCAACGAGCTCCGGTATGTCAGTTCATTTTATCTTAATTCCCTCATCGCACACAGAAACAATTTTATCGCGGATAAACGCCTGCACCTGCCCAAAGCTACAAGCACAAGCACAACCATCGTCGGATGTCTCTTCGAAGATGGCATTGTCCTGGGCGCAGACACCCGTGCGACAGAAGGTGGATGGATGGTGAAGAGATGGGGGCCGGTTTAGTCGACACCGCCAAGGACGAGGGCTGCGCCGACGTGGCCTTGGTATCTATCAGAGAAAGCCATGATGAGACGAGAGTGAGATGAGAGAAGAAGAATGGGAAGGACCTAAAAAGCATCTGTTTGAGCATGGTCATGGCGGTGATGACGCGTGGCTTGCGGCCCGTCAAAAGAGCGTGGAGCTCCATGTTGGACAAGATGAGTACGGTTGTGTATTCAGTGTCGGCGGCAGTGCCTGCGCCGCAACAGCCAATGTTGTCAGTGATGTAGTGGATCTGTGAATTTCTGAGCAAGATCTGGCGATGCAATTGTGTGCGCCACACACCTTTTCGCAGTTCTTGTCAGCAACAATGGGCCATGGTTCCACCGACAAACTTCCTTACATCACGATGGGTTCTGGCTCCCTCGCCGCCATGGCCGTCTTTGAAAGTGGCTGGCGTCCCAACATGGATGTTCGTGCTTGCTCCTGTTCTTCCTCTCACCGCCCACTCACACTCTCTCACATAGCGCACCGACGCCCTCAACCTCATCAAAGCCGCCATCTCCGCTGGTATTTTCAATGACCTCGGTTCCAGCTCCAACATCGACACATGCATCATAACCGCCGACCACACAGAGATGCTGCGCAACGTCGAGATGCCCAATGTCCGCGTACAGAAGGAACGCACGTATGGGTTCCGCAGGGGAACGACCGCCTGGTCCAAGGAGAGCGTTAGGAGTTTGGTCGTTGACGAGTCTGTCAGGATCGTGGGTGCTGTTCAGGATGATAATCAGATGGATACTACGTAGGCGTACGTTCAAATTCACTTGTTTTCGTTTCGCGTGGAGATGGCAAAGAAAGGCCAAGAAGGGAAAGGATATTGGATTTTTCCCCCTCATTGTCTGCGTGGGGATATGAAATGGAACGACGAAGGATTTTTGTTGACCGGCGACAGGACGACTGCTGTCCAGCATGTTCTTTTTCCAGCGCGTTCCTTTTTTCCAGCGCATTCCTTTTTTCCAGCACGTTCCTTTATTCCAGCGCGTGTATCAAAAGCATTTTGAATTGGGAACACTCGTAAACGCAAGGAATGGACCACAAGTGTTTTAACAAACTCGCTCGAGATGGTATGAAGGTCAGATGATGGGTAGACCAGGTCGTGAGGACTCGGAGATCAGTACAACATTGGCAACATTGTTCCAGATAATTTCCCTGTCGTGATCCTCCGCCACGGACCCAATTGATTGCAGAATGATCAATATCACTTGATACACCAAGGGGACGACCATGCAAAGAACGCGTGGAGATGGCAAAGAAAGGCCAAGAAGGGAAAGGATATTGAATTTTTCCCCCTCATTGTCTGCGTGGGGATATGAAATGGAATGACGAAGGATTTTTGTCGACCGGCGACACGACAACTGCTGTTGTACTCCCATTCTAGTGTGATCTTCTCGTGGAGCCGATCTTGGCAGGTTCTTGCGGGCGAGCGAGTTTGATGTAGTTGGTTCTCATGATTGATGACTCTCTATGACTCACCCAAGGGTCTGGATCGTGGCACAAAAGTATGACCGAATCTTCCGACTCTATTCCATACGAAGAGGCCCTTGTGCGACTAGAGAAAAGGTACTTGGCAACAATAGAGACCGTCAGTAGAAGTTGAGGCAGTGTGATGATGTCCGTTACACCCATGAGTCGCGCGAACTTTCTGTACAGCTTCATTCCGGAACCTATGGCTTGATGATATTTGTCAGATCGTAGCTCTACAAGGTAGTTCCACCGCCTATGGTTCAGCACATGCCAAAGTTGCGACGGCCCCCGTCGGGTTTCCTGGGGCATGCGGGATCAAGCACACCGCGCTTGTGGTATGTCCCTGAATTCAATGAAACGATCAGAGTTCTTCATGACCTCAGCAATATTCAATCGACATGCGGGATCAAGCACACCGCACTTGTGATATGTCCCTGAGTTCAATGAAGCGCCCGGAGTCAGGACACATGACCTCTCTAAAGCCCCCACCGCAGTCGATTGAATATCGCCGAGGTCATGGTCGCTTCTTTGAAATTCAAATGACATACCACAACCGCGTTGTGTTCGATCTCCCACGTGTCCCACCGCGAACAAGTGAATATGGCTATTAACCCTCATCACACAACAGCCATCCTTTTTTTCCAACGCCGAAAGTGCGAACCCCGTAAGTGCAAGGAGTGGACCACGAGATCAAGTCTCCGGTGTTTAAACAAACTCGTTCATATTGTGGTCAGATGGTATGAAGGTCAGATGGTGAGGAAAACAGGCTGTGAGGACTCGGAGATCAGGAACACATTGCCAGCATTGTTCCAGATATTCTTCCTATCGTTAATCTTCCCCCACAGACCCAATCGATTGCAGAACGATGGATATCGCTTGATACGATAAGGGTGGACGACCATGCGAGGAACGCATGGAGATGGTAAAGAAAGGCCTAAGAAGGGAAAGTAATT
>QGOB01000685.1:0-61599 GCA_003313055.1 Termitomyces sp. MG145 | reverse complement strand
AACGAAGATGATCGGTTTTACTCCAACTCGAAGCATCACAGAAAGCTCTTGCACCGTAAGTTGACTGACAATTGAACCGTCAGCAGATGAACAAAATCGAATGAAAGTCATCTGACAGGCTGCCATCTCCAACGAACAATATGGGTCGCCCATGACCCGACTCTTTCGCGACCAAGGATGCACCCAAGAGGCTTCCTAGGGTCAAGAAACCACATCAAAAGATTTGAATCTATGCCTAAGAAGAGAATAACGTCCTCACCCACTGACCATCCGATACTTCCCCAGAGGATTTGACTGATTAAAATTGATTTTTCGGGTAGAGGGATGTCCAAAATTCCGAAATTGGCAGTACCTACGTGCTGTAAATGAAGGATCTCGAACAGAGGTTGTCATTTGCATACCAGTCTCCGTCACAATGATATCATGAGGTTTCAAGAACTTTGCGATGTGGGGCCAAAAAAAGTTGTGGGTGATGAAGTCCGTTTCCTCTTTTGGAACGGGAGCAAGGAACCTGGGGACAACAAGTCTCGATGCGGCAATGTGATAGGACTCCAATCGCTCCGTCAATTTCGGGATCAACTCTTTCATACCTATACCTTGAAAGACAGCATATTGGACTTTGGTGCTGTCCGAGTGAAGCTGTGAAGATCACATTTAATGAGGGTTACCGTACAATTGCCAAACGAACCTCAATAATACGCTTGACAGGAATGTGATAGGAAAAGTTGCAGGTGTTAAAGTCACTCTTCAGCCCACCAACGGATAGTACGAGTTTGGCGGACTCGACTCTTTCTCTGATCTCCGGACGGCTGCTAGAACCCAAATAGATCTGCAAAAAGCAGTAAGAGGCTGAGATATGACAATGATCGTTATTAAATCACTTACTCCACCGTAGCGTTCAAAATTCTCATCTACAGCTGTTTTCCCCATCGGTGTTGAGTAGACGGGAAACTTCGTCTTCTTAAGAAAGTCATTCAACTCCTCTCTAGCCCCGTGTCGAATTGCGCACGCATCCACCAGGACAACTGCGTCACCTTCAGCCACCTGGAATTGTTTTTCAATTACATCAATGACAAAAGACTCTATCTGAGGGTCATTGGGAGGCGGGCTACGAGTCAACGGTATGCGGAGACGCTCAGCGGAGATTTTGCAAGAGACAAGATCCGTAGGGAGTGACAAGTAGACGGGACGAGCCTGATGAAAAGACGTCATCAGAAGGCCAAGTTGGGATTGGGACGACATCAATTCGATACCTTGGTGATACAATCAATGAGGACACGATCGATCTCAACTGCAGCATTCTTTGAATTCCCGAGAGACGCCTGAGAGTAGGTAAACTGCTGAGCAGCGACTGCATAGGCATCGAAGCTGCTGAAAATCGGCAAACAGTGTGGACGCAAAGCGGATGACGTACCGTCCGTCTCCTAAAGTATGGTGCAACAACGGCTTTAAACGCTGTTGGGACGTGCTCGGGACTCCCACGAGGTTCAATACGGGGACCATTTCAGAAAAAGCTTGCACCAAGGAGTCAAATCGACAAAGAAAGATTGCCAGTGACAATATTGACTTACCTCCAGCAATCCCATTGACAGCGGATAACTCGCCAACTCCAAAGCTAAAATGAGAATGTAAGACAAGGTTTAATCAACAAATTATCATTTATTGCACGTAGTCAGGATGACACCAATCGAGTTGTTGGCTCGTGCATATCCATCGGCCGCATAAGCAGCATTCAATTCATTGCTGATATGGATTAATTTTTTCGTATGAGAAAAACTCATGATAACATACCAATTACCCACCCAATTGATTGTAGGATGATCCTCGACGAGATCCTGAGTATGTGATTAGTAAGATGAATCTCAGGCATTGGAGCAAAACAAGCAAAAAATTGAATTTACCAGGAAACCAAGATTAAAGTCACCTGGGACACCGAACATGTTCTACAATAGCGTTATATAGTTGGCTATAGACTATTGGCCTAAACGCTCACAGTGACACCAAGCTGCTCAAGACGGGTGAGCAAGTAGTTCCCGACAGATATCTCGGGACCTTGCTGAGTCTTGAGGCTGTTGAGTTCGAGCTTTAGACGGTGAATTTCCGCCACTAGAGCAGCTGTAGATTGCCTTGACATTGCGGTGCAGGATAAAGTGCTTGAGAGAATTGGCGGTGGACTGACTTGGATAAGTAGGCGTTATCTAAGTGAATCTAGCCACCTGCACTCTGCGATTTCATAAGTAGGCTCCAGGTGAGGCCTGGGCCCAACTACTGACATCTGTAGATCTGAGGCTAAACGGTGGCTCAAAGAGTAACGTTAAGCATGCATATGCCGAAAGACTGGGGTAGAGTCTGAACGAAGTCACTTATTCAAGAGAGTTTGACAAGATGAATGGTCAGAAATAGGCATAGTGGACCTCAAAAGGAGAAAAGCAGATGTTTGGATTGACTATAAAGAATCGAAAAATATCGTCGAAGACGTTAAGAAAACAACAGGTGGTGCTTGAGCCCATTCCACTGTCGTCACCAATGCTTCAATTCGCATTTTATTTTTGTATATCTCCGCGATACTCAATTCCCTCTGTCACTCATAGTCCTCGGATTACGGCTCAAGCCGTCGATTACCTTCGATGCGATGGAAATCTCATGGCTGTCGGGCTTCCAGGCAAAGTTAACCTTGAAGCATCCTCTGGCATCTTCTTCATACTGTCTTCAAGTGCCACTATGAGCCGAGGAATATCGATGATCTGCAGAACTCGGTGTTTCATGGTTGTTCTGCTTGCTTGATGCCACCCGTCAATGACGATGTCCACTTCCTAGGACATACGAGGACATAATGAAGGGCATGATAAGTGGGCGCATCGTCCTCAATTCAACTAGATGCACATGATGAGGAGAGAGTATAACGGACTCTTTTGAGTTGTATAGATCAACTTTATATATATTCCAACATCGTTACCAATGTATAGTTCCTAATCGGACGGATAATTTTGGCTGGTATCTCTTGTGCAACTTGTTTGTAAGCGCTCTAATCACTATTCTGACGTCTTAAAAGTGTGGTCATCGATCTCAATAGATCTCATTTATGCAATCAAACAAGCAGCAAGGGGAAAACGACATCACCAGAGACCTTTTGCCCTTCGTCAATACACAGGAGAAGTGTGTGAAACCCACGTGGCATGTAAACGCGCGCTTTGTAAATGATCCATACTTGCTGCCACTGCCCCACTACTCAGCCATGTATCTACCACCTTGGATCCGTTGTCGTCACTGAGCTCGAGCTACTTGGTATACCCGGATCAGCTACCTATAAGTCCCGCGACAGTCCTGTCGGAGAACGAGAAAACAAGGTAGTTTCGCCGAGACATTGTTTCTATTGATAAGACAAAGGCACATCAGCTGAAAACAATGTAGCGCAGAAAGATCGTTCCTTAGGAAACTATCACTCTGCAGTTAAGCAACGGTGAAAATTAACAGGTTGTTATGAATGTTGGTACAAGGCCAAGTCAACGTCCATATATACTTTATGGGCAAATAGATGGGATCAATTTGATCACGCATCTTGATTTCTCCCATTATTATTAAGTATTCGGCCCAGCCACACAGACACTATCCTCTGCAGGTGCACAATGGTCACAACGACGACGAATGAAGCGCCAAAGCGCAGTCCAGGGCTGCTGGCGCTGTTCAGACGCACGCCCAAGGACCCCGTCGAGATCGCAGAGCTAAACCAGCGCAAAGCACTCGTGCAAGAGGGATATAAATACCTATCAAAGACGACAGACCTCATCAACAACGGAGATCATCGACCTGCATTCGAGAGAGGACATTTAGAGCTTTTGCAGGATCGCTGGGGAGAGTGAGTGGCTTGCCTGTTCGTTCTATGATCGTTACTCATTGCCTTTTTGGGGGTTGATACTATCAAGGTTGTATGGAGGGGCACCCAAGGGTAAGAAATTGACGAAAGGCCCTTTGTCCCCTGACGAGTTCCGTGATAAGGCAAAGATTTTGTACGAGGATGTACAGGTACGTATCATGCATGTAACGTTTTTCTAGATAGCTTGAGTGGAGAAAACAGGCAGCATTTGACGGCGTCAGGAGCAGACCGTCGTCTTCAAATTACAGCGAGGTGGCCTTGCCACCTGCGCCATCGCCACCCGTACGTTCATTTGTATATCTTATATGTATTGCAACTTATGATACTCATGGGCTTTTTAGCAACATGATTCCGTTAGCTCACATCACCGTGGCCAATCTTTACGTGACCCAGGACCTGTGCCCGTTACCGTCCCTCTTGAACGCTCTGGATCTTCTAGGGATCACGCCGCTCGTAAAGTGTGTTTTGAGCAAGTTTCATCTCCTTGTTATATACTTACGATTCTTGTTTTGCCTTCACCTTTCTTTTCATCCTCACATACTCAATGTATTCCAGGGTTCCAGTCGTCAAAAGGACAATCCTATCCCTGAGATGGGGGAACTCTCTTTGAGCAGTAACAAAGAGTACACCTCAACCCGGCGCCGTAAAGACAAGGCAAGGCAGCGTCCAGAGCCTTTGCCGCTGGATGAACCATTGATATCGCTTCCACCTCTCGAGCAGGACCACTTGAGGGACAATGATGACTCGAACCAGCAGGATTCCTACGGTAACGGGAGGGTGGATGATGAGGATGTTGAGTTTGAGCGGATAAGGAGGGAAAGAGAAAGAAGAGAAAGAGAACAGGATAAAGAAAAAGAAAGAAAAGAAAGGGAAGGGAGAGAAAGAGAAAAGGACAGAGCAAGAGATCGGGAGAGGGAAAGGGAGAGAGAGAGGGAAAGGGAGAGGGAGAAGGAGAGGGAAAGAGAAAGGGAAAGAGAAAGAGAAAGAGAAAAGGAAAAGGAAAGGGAGAGGGAGAGGCAAAGGGAGAGGCAAAGGCAAAGGGAAAAGGAGAGAGAGAGGGAGAGGGAGGAGGACAGGAGGAAACGATACAGAGAAGACAGATACTACACCGACTCGAGGCGGCATGACAAATTTTACGACAGCAGAAGACACCGGGATGACCGCTACCGACACCGACACTACGATGACAGGGACAGACACTACCGCGACAGGTATCACCAGGATAAATCCCCTTCGAGGCGAGACGAACGTGATCGGCACTACCAGGAAAATCGTGACGCCCGGTGGCGGCGCGAGCAAGACGGCGCCCGTGAAGCAGAGGCAGGAGGCGGACACCATACGGAGATCGTACCGGTTATGATGTCGCCGACGTACATCCCATATCCCGCTGATGCAGATGAAGGACACGTGGAAAGCCGGGGGGAGCGTCGGGCAAGGAGAGAGCGGGAGAGGGAGAGACATCATGACTATCGTGGCGAACGGGACAGAGATAGATACAGAGATGACAGAGATCATTATAGGGATCGGAGGGAAAGAGAACGGGATAGGTATAAGGATGACAAGGAACGAGAGAGAAAACGTGACAGAGATAGAGACGGGAAGCGATACAGAGACAAGGACCGGGAACGAGACCGGAATCGGGATCGGGATTGGGACCGGGACCGGGACCGGGACCGGGACCGGGATGGACGACGGGACGGTGAGCGCGAGCGTGAGGTTGCACGTGAGCCTGGTGAGCCTGAGCCCGAACAGTCGGAGCACAACAGACACGAGGAAGGACATGCGGAGGTAGCTCCAGGTCAGCTCCAGGGCGCGTCTGATGATATGGAGCCGTTAATGATCCCTCCTCGCAGAGATACTACCGCACGAGCACCACCAGTACCAGCCGGAGACCGTGACGGAACATCATCAGGAGCACCAGTCCCGGGCCCCGAGTATGAACCACGATCACGATTCCAAGAAGACTTCACTTCAATATTTGGAGGGGGAGCAGGGAGCGTGAGGTAGCCAGGTGTTAATGCTTATTGGGTCCCGGTGAAAATTTTGTGCGGCTCCTTGTAAGTGTTAGGTGCCCCCTGTTTATTACGCACGCGTCGTATGTATCTATCACGTACAATTGTATCCGAGTCCCCCTCATATCCTACATGTGCTTGGAACTTGACTGACGACATTTCCGTGACACCCTCGCCAGGATGGTGCTTCCTCATAACGACAGGGCTGGCGGGCTAACTAACCATCAACAGGTAGCTCCATAGGTAACTCCATAACCTAGGCTCATAAAGGTATTAATGTGGGGGTTTTGATATGAGGAGTCTAACCTCGCTAGAAATGTGATCTAACCTTGAAGTGTATAGATGCGCTGCCAAACGGAAGACATGAAGCCTGAAACCGTGACATCGCGCAGAAGTGTAGTATGTATCGATAAGGCAGCCTCTACCCTGGATCTTGGCTGTCGGTCCAGCTTTTCGGCGGAATGATAAATTCAAATGTCTTCATAATAAATAAGGGTCTACATAAATAAGGGTGGACGTACACGTGGTAGGGTACTGCACATAAATACATATGTATGGTAGGTATGTGGTGGTAACAATGTAATGTAATGTAGATGGGAAATTCAACCGCGAGTGTGGATCCGGTCAGTCAGAAAACGTCCATGATATCCCCGTCAAAAATGCCCAAAAGAGGGCGAACCTGAACTTTGATGGAAAGAAGCCGAAGTAAGAAAGTGGGCGAATAAGTTATCAGCGAATATTGAAGCGACCGGTGGGGTGCGTTCAGGTGTTAACACTGATATCCGCAAGGAGTTACATTCCACTGTCGTCCGAGTCTCCGCAATCGATTTTTCGCCTGTTTCCTTCAATGGAATTTGCTCCGCCCAATCTTCGAGTGCGGAAATGGACTCATGTTCCTATCGTCCAACTGGAACCTCGAAATCAGATTAAATCTCCCCACGAAGAACCGAGAATAGATAGCAATAACGCAGAAAAGGAGAGGAAAGAGAGATAGCAAGCAGGCGAGCAGACAAAAAGCGAGAACACAAAGCGCGACAACAGAGAAAAATAGGGAAGGGCGGACGTTATGCACCCACCTGTTGCTTCACAACTATGTTAGCGAGCCCTCCCCCTATCATATCCACGCGGCCCGCCGCGCGCTCCCTGAGCAGCCCCCACTCCTGCCACCAATTATCCGCCTCATCCTCCGCATCGTAACCGAACACCTCCTTAATCTCCGTCCACTGTGGACACTCCTCCTCAACTGATTCCGCATCAAGAACATTCAAGCCTCTATCTCTCCTTGATCTAAAGTGATTGTCGCGCCCCTCCTGCTGTGGCCCAGGAGGCATCGTCATAAAATAGATGTCTCCGAATTCTTTTGTGCACACGGTCGTACAGCGGTTGAGCCGGAGGGATTCAAATGCGTAGAGGAAGGGGGTGATTTGGTCATGTGAGCGGAGGTGTGAGAATAATTTAGCGAGGACGGCGCCGTCTTCAATTGCCATGGCGCAAGTCTGGATGGCGCCGGGCTAATAAGGGTTAAGACATGTTGAATCGAAATGGGGGGATGCTATATTTTTGGCTTACGGGATATGGATGGGCGGCTTCACCTATTAAGAGCATCTGACCAGACTCGTGTACCCAATCTTCTTCATCTAGCGCCTTGAATTCCTGTACCGGCACACATGTCGCGTGTGTCGTGAGCTCGCCAAGTTTTCGTAGCCTGATTCGAAGCAGTAAGCAAGGACCATCACATATCACATAAAAAGAAAGAGATCGATAGGTACCGTATTTCGGAGGACGCCAAGCACTCGCGCATGCCGTCCAGAAGGGCCGGCTGTGTCCAAGTACCGTCACAACCATCTGCAGGTCCATACACAAACAGAGCAAATTCCTCTTTGCCACCCAAAGGAAATCCGAGAACGGCGCGTCCGTCACCAAACCATGAAAACATGGACCTCTGCGCGGACGAAACTTCAGAGAGAGTCATTTCTAACCAGGGGGGACGCACATATGGCTGATCATAGAGCCATCGCAAATCCGGGTCGGCCATGATAGCCTTTTTACTGATAGTCGTGCTGTACATGACGAATTGATGTGGCGCTGGGGGATCGTCGGTGATGAGCCCGCGGGCGAGTCCATACGCGCCGTCGGCACCGACGATCACGTCGGCCGTGAAGACTTCGCCGGAGCACAGAGTGACGCTTTTGTTGTCTGGGTTTATCGCAGCGACCGGAGAATTGAGGCGGATGTCAGCGCCAAGAGAGATCGCTGTATCATAAAGAAGTCTTCTGAGATCCGCATACTGATCGCATGATTAAAAGTTTGAAGTCGAGGAAAACATGTCTAGTCAATGTTAGATTCTGTGTACAGACGAATATGACGCACATGTGCAAAAATAAACTCCCCTCGTGTTTCACGAAGCATTTCCTCGTCCCAGACGTGGGGGCCCAGACACTCTCCTGTGTGGACTGTCCTTCCTCTCAGCGACTGCATGGAGGTAAGAGGAGAGGGCTCACAGGACATGAGGTTGATCATTTGAGACTTGACAACTATTGACGCGAGCTTATCGTGCAGACCCCAATTGTATAATATCTTTGCAAGGTTCGGCGCCATACGGCATCCTCCCAAGAGCTACATCCGGGGAGAATACCATCAGCGATCAACGCCTGTTCCATTGTATAACAACAATAAGTAAACAGTGGCCTACGTACTTGAGTATCAAGCGTTCTATCTGCCTCGAGCAGGACGACTTTATGGCCGATTCGCCGAAGCGCGATGGCGCACGCGAGCCCGGAGATGCCTCCGCCAACGATGATAAATTTAATCTGAAGCTCTGCCCGCTTTGGCGGGGGGTATTCGCTTGCATATGGTACAGTCTACCAGTGAGGATAATAAGCATGGCTCAAGACACGACAACGAAAACGAGGGACGTGGCATCGTACCATATTTATTCGTCGTGAGATGAGTCGTGCAACAATGGCAGGGGTTACAAGTCAAAGTGGCAGGTCAGGAAAAGGGTAACTTGAATACAGGTTGAAGTGAAGTTGATTAAAGATATTGTTGAAATTGGGGAAATATATTATAACGGGTAATTTCTTAGGAACAACCAGAGCGTCGACCTCGTTCGGGGTTTCACGTGGGGTGCTCTAAAAGAACCCTAGATCGCCCTAACATAACAAGATCGCGCTTGCAAAGAAAACTATCTTTGCAAGATCTTGCAGATCGTCCCGTTTCTTTCTGATGCGGCCGCCGTCCAGGACTCAGGGGTATAGTGTAGTTGCCCTATGTATGTATATAACCATTGATGACGCATTGTGTCTCGCGTCTGTCCTTTGCTCCATACAGATACGTTGCATCAGCAAGAAGGAGAGCGAGCGAACGGTTGGAACTGGAGGAGTCATTCATTGATGACTCCAGTGATTTCTCGAGGTGCTTTCGGATCATATCGATTCGTCATGAAATTTGATGCGATCACTTATTATCAGGGTCATGCTTTTCCCCCTCGAATTCTAGCCTATACACATAGTACCTATAAGTATGATATAACGTGCATCCCTGCATCTGGATGGTTTCCCGACGACAACGAAATCTTTCCAATTTGGTCATTGACAACACATATGTATAGTTTCAGTCAAGTGGCACGTTCATACCGAAGGGCGTGTACGTATGATATCCGCTGCAACGCCCGGCTAGCACCTCCGATATATCCCCTTTCGTTTTTCCTCTTCTCTATAGAAACCGCCTTATCAGGACTCTCCACACCGGTCGGTAGGCCGCATTGAACGTACCGGTACTCGAACATAAGCTGCACACCGACAAAGAGCACTGCACACGCCACCGCAATGAATACAAGTCCTACAGCAAAAAAGAGGAGAAATTTAATCTATCGTTACATGGGAAAAGAACCCATGCCACTTACCCTTCCCCGTACTAAACAGCTGCTGCACAAAAAATCCCACCCCATCGGTTCCAACGACAAACCCGATCAGGTTTGCGCTCATCATCATGAGCACATTCAGCACGCCGCCGGCCGCACACACATGGCGATACCACGGCTCGGATCCATACTATGTGTCCGACAAATCCAACCGAAATAAAGAGCACAGGAAGCGAAAATCGTGAGCAAATCGCACTAGTGCCTGAGGCAGGAGGTGGCGAAAGAAGAAGGGGAGTCCCGAAAAAGGCAAAGTAAGTGCGAAAGCTGCTGCGTCTCAGCTGGACCAATCAACGTCTAGATTGTTAAAACCACTCGTGGACTAGACGATGCGGCAACTGAACTAGATGCGGATGTCCCGGGAGGCGAGAAAGACCAAGTATAACAAAGGGAAGGAGAGCAAAACGTACCTTGGCTGCGGGGAGAATATACGTCGCAAGTACTTCGGGGATAACAAAGAGACTGACAAGCCAGCCCCATGCAAGAAGCCGAAAACTGAGGTCATGCCAAAGTGCGACGAATGTGAACACCAGGAGCATATTGAGAAATACGCGTTTCGAGCCACCGAGGGGTATGTAAATGTATCTGTAGGCATTGCTTAATAGTCAAGGACCGCTAATGTAGAGGGTAGGTGCACCTAATAATCCAGAGGTTGTATGAGCGGTGCCAGGATCGCCAGAAACCAAGGGTTGAGTAATTGTTCGCCATGCATCGGACCATGTTTTCTGGAGCTTCAATACCATCCATCAATGCCCAGAGTCGAAAAAAGCGCCATGGAATGAGTAGCTGGCAGATTCTTTTAATCTCCCTACCAGACTTTTCGCACTCGAAGAAACTTACCTTGAGCCAAACGATGATCAGATTCCAAAATCCAATCATGCTGATCTGTGCCGGAGTTGCACCATTCCAAGCTCCCGTGTCCTTGATGGCTACAACATACATAAAATGGAGTATAAGCTCGATAGTAAGGACCGATGCCACGAGTCGGATGAAGTACATAGTTTTGGTACGTCCGGATATTTTCAGAGGTTGGCGGTGCTGCCAAAGGTAGTCGTTGAACGTCATGATCGGGCCCGCGAGATAGAGGGGAGGGTATAGGGCGTAAGAGAGGTAGTTGAGAAAGGTGTACATTTGCGGCGGATGCGGAAACATTCGGTCCGCATGTGTTTTTGTGTGGTTTTGATTGTGCTTTCAAAAGAAAAATCAGGATTAACAGAAGATACGGTACGAGAAGGGGGAGTTACTTCTTGAGATGTGGAGGTCTTGCAAGCCCAGTAATAGTCCATGTTGAAGGAGACCAAACGGAGCATAGTGAGGTTGTACACGATGTGCCACCGTGAATATGCGCCTTGATAGCCATCCTAGCATAAAAAGTCGGCAAAAGTCATTTGACGAGTATCGGTAACGACTCACCAGCACCTTCAATGAAGGCAAAATATCTCCATATCGATACCCATTGAATCGATCATTCGCAAGGAGAATAGCCGCGTTGAATATCCAAGTCAACACGGGACCTATTCGCTTATCACCACCAAAGCGCGCAATAGAATAATTTAAGGATAATATTATGAGTATCTTGAAGAAACTTGTCCCATGTAGTCCCAAGAGCAAAAGAACAGAGAAGAAGAGGTTATAGGGGATAAGATAAGTATCTTCCTGGGGTGGGACCGTCCTTAAGCGTTTCCACAAGTATTTGAAGGAGAGGTATGCGGTTGCGAGAGCTGTTAGCAGCCAAAAATTATTCCGGAAGCTCCGATACTGTGCATCGCTGTTATCCTGAGGACCTTTAACGTGTCATCAAAATCCTAGCGAAAGTTACACACAACTTTGCGAAATGGGATCCATCCAGGAGAGAGTCGACGTTCGTAAAATTTGTAATTAGAATGAGATTCTGTTTGATAAATAGCCTCTCATCAAGACTTTAGCTATATATTTATGTTACAAGAGATCGCACCAAGACTCAATGATATAGGAATCCACGTCATAACGGGGATCATTACGCAGGCGACTGCGATGTAGACCCTGAATTCAAGGGTTCCCCAGCGCGCCTTGGGCGGTGTAGCAGGTGCATGTCTCGGAACTCGATGACTCTCGGGGATGTCAACGGTGAGGTCGGTGAGTACCATATGGTTGCAGTTTGATGGCCGCTCAACGTTTTGAGGGAGTGTTGTTGAGTCGTAAACGTTTGGCTTGTCGGTTTCTGGAGTCGCTTGAAGTGTAGGAGTAGACTGAAAGAAGGTGAGGTTATAGATTTCACTCATGAAGAGGTGCTAAAAATTAGTGAAAGGGTCTTGACGCCGTCGCGGGCGACGAGCAACCAGCAGAGGTGACACGAAGGTTGTCCGCCCAGACACCACGTGGTCAAGATAGAACGATCACGTGAGATCTTCTTTGCTCAGTCCTTCAAGAGCCAGCTACGGCTTCGACGTCGTTCGATGGTATCTCTTGGCTGGCACAATTCCAGATCAGATCCATATATTGTACTAAAAGTGTTGAATTCGCGGACAAAGCCGAAAGCTCTCTGTCCCTATGAGACGAGTCGAAGATGCTAACCTGCCCAGATACGACTTCATGATCTTTGCTCATCCCAACCGTCATCAACGTACCGTTGATTGTGGTGTTCGGCTCTGAATCAATCGCGACGCCCAAAGACCTATCTCAGCTGTCATCACTCAGCCCATCACTCACGCAGACCTGTCCTCCACGACTTTATCGGACTTTTGACAGATCAGGAACTATCAGGAACCGCATCTTGTCGCCAAATCGTGATCAAGGACAATGATCCAAAGATCGCCCAGTGAATCGTGATCTCTTCCACACCGAATTCAATCTGTCCCTTTCTACAGCCACCAAATGGTGCCTTTTTTAGTGCTCAGTGGCTGAAATCTGAAGCTTGAAGCGTCTTTGAAGTGTCTGCATCAGAATCGAATAATTGACCCCGAGAACTCAACAAAACATGATACTGCGGCGATGAATGCATGTGATTGTCTTGATGTCTTCAGAAAACTGCATGCTCAATTATTTACCAACAGAACTATTAGAAACCTGCGCCCCAATCTTCAATCAATCTTCACATGAAATTCCATAGGTTCCCACAGAAATTCGAGAAGCATGACTAACCGATTTCGAGGAAAAGGCCGAGTCAAACGCCGGAGAACAGTCACTCCGACCGTGAGACGAACTCGTCATTGGTGTTAACCCCGACACATTTTTATCATTTTCATCCACGTGAATGCAGCTACAGCATGAAATGCCCTTTACTGGGAGAATTCTGACCTCCAAGTCCCGCATATTATTTGTTTCTTGCAGGTTTTCAACCTTTCCCTGTTCTGGAACCCCATATCCTTCGGACTGCTGAAGCTTAATCGATATCTATCGTCAGGCCGACATAAATCATCGATGGATCCCGACATTAACATACACAAATTGTCACCTCAGTTCTGGTATGGCCCTCAATGGTCAAGAAACGCGAATGGAAGACATGAGAATCAGTATGTACACTTGGAAGCAATTTTCCTTTGCTTCCGCCAACATCCGAATTCCATATCCTCTTGAAATCTCCCCGAAACTTACACTGCCTGTCACATGTTTGCGTCAAACCTGAGCTCTACGCAGAGCAGACGATGACGAGATTTACGCAATGTTAATCACGAGATGCAGCCCCGTAGTCATCAAACTGGTCTCTCAATGGCTCTCCGTCCTTCCCCTGGTCGGTTAGTCCCGCATCCACACGCGATTCATCTTTGTATGTTCCTGTTCCCGATTTGTTCCCGCGTTGTGCTCGTCCAGACCAGACATTGGCAGGTGAGCCGTAACCTCCTTCGGCTGTTGCTGCCAAAAGAAAAACGTCCAAATCTCAGAATGGAATCGAACTGAAAGGACGTACAGTCCCCGGGAGATGGGTAATTGAGGGTTCGATAGTCAGTATTCTGATCGCCCTGTTCTTGTGTTCCATCGTGCTCGGGTTTAGAATCTTTTTGTCTTTTGTTAGGTGCCTCGTTCAGGCTCGAATTAACCAAAGTGCCTTTGTAGCCAGATGAGGCGTATTCGTCGCTCATGAGTGTCTTGGATGAGGTGTTCCATTTTAACGTCTCGTGACAAAGTTTTGTCATCGAGTATTGGAGAGACCTTCCAATACAGTGGAGGTTCGTGTTTAGCTTTGAGAGAGCTTTCTATCCCAGAGTTAGTCTGCGAATACTCAGAAGGTGATACTGGATGGCTCCCTACATCAATGTATGGTCATCTGAGAAGCTGTAAATCGAATTGAGGACATCGGAGTAGGTGTAGTGAATAATGGAAAGCCTCACTTCGTCGCCAACCCTCAAGTGGCCTTTGACATCCAACGCTGCCGCGTAGAAAACTAATGGTAAATCCATCATAATCAGCCTAGCCTGAGCAAAGTGACTCAAAGGCGTTCTCCGGTTGGTTGGACAACGACTTAGCGGGACCCCTCCATTACACATGTCCACATCAGCAACAACCGGAGCCCACGCGACTTCAAAGATGAAAGGACACAACTCTCAAATTATCAAGAGTTCTAGGGACAATATTCCAGAGAGAACCGTCGTGAATATTCGAGGGAACACGACACGACTTGCCCTAAATCATTGCATCAAAATCGTGACAGGGCGCGTATTGGACATTTTTCAAAGTGTACTCTTTTTGTCTCAACTATCTGCTATGAATTGCTTTGCGTCTCTTCCGTCCATCGATGTAGATAATCCCCTCTATTGTCCAGCTATACCCGCAGCATCATATATCAAGTCTCTTCAAGGTCGTTCTACTAGTCACGAGGTTCAATTACGTAGAAAACGGTGTCTGGTCGCATCTTTTGCTCGGATCCTACAGGATGCTCTTCTTGCGGATGCTGACGACTCTTCTGATGATAATTACGGCAAGACCTTTCTTCAAAGCCCTCAAAGCCATGACCTTGGAAGATTTCTATCTCCGACCGATTCACCTTCGAGTGACGAAGTCAGCCCTCTTTTGAAATCAATTCCTCGCTGGGAGCGCGTAAACAGGCAAGATTTGTGGGATTACGGGCATTTTCCTTCCAAGAAGCGGAAACGAAACACTTTCAGTGACATCTACGGCCCGCCTCGATATGCGAAGTCAGTTATCTCTGCTCAGGACAGTTCTTTCGATGTCAGTGTCAAGCGTGAAACTCTTTCTTTTTTGGATCATCCGGGATCTCCAGTCACAACGCATTTCTCCGAAGGCTTCGAGAATACCGATGCTGTGTCGATGTTGACTCTCAGAGTTCGAGATCTCGAAGGTACGATAGCTCACAAGACTTTTAATGAGAAGACATAAGACAACCATCTAGAGCGACTGTTTGGCCCTCCCATTGGAACGGAATCGGACCGCGATATTCGAGCGTTCATTGAGATCCTAGACAGCATGCTCCCTGGTATCAGACTTAAGGAACGGCTCTTTCAATTATCAATCATTTCACACCAATCTATCATTGACTTTCTTGGCACGAATGGTCTGAAGATCTCTTCTACGACGGTCCATACTAATGCTACCGATTCCAGGATACCTTAGCTCCCGTATTCTCGCGACCTTCAGAAGTTCCGAGGTGCGCTGGATTACGCTTACTGAGTCTCTCATGGACCCGGGCGGTCTCAATCTCTCCGGGGATATCTTGCACAGTAAAGAAACTATATGTCTCGTTAACTGACAATGACCACAATATACATAGCATTCAACCAACCTCATAGCTTCCTTTTCGTATCTGAACTTTCGCTTCGTGACATTGCTATCGACGATTCTGATCTTACATATATTCACCACCTTCCCAGGCTCGCCACTCTCCTGCTGGACAACACCTCCATCTCCAACGAAGCGTAAGTTACGCATACGGCTCGACAACTGGGTTTGACCTTGTACTCCTACAGAATCTTTCTACTTATTCCTCTCAAGTATACCCTGACCCAGCTCTCTATTGGCGCAAATCCTGCCATTGACGACGATGCTATACCCGCTCTCATCCTCCTTCACAAGCTTTCATTCCTCTCAATTCTGGACACTGGAGTTCTCATGCCAGGACTTCGTCGTCTAGCGTGCACCATTCGTAATGAAGAACGCATCATTGACATAGAGATTCCTTCGTCCTGCATGGAGTATCTCAAAGGTATGCTCTCTTCCTCTTCATAGCTTTCTTTCTTTTATGGTTCCTCTACACCTTCTGTAGAATTGGACAAGAAATACGAACGTAATCCCCGCCCCCCTCTTATCGTACTACCTGAAGTCTGTGCACAATTGTCCGCTGCGGCACTACAACGCAATCTTGCTGCTCATAAAGCAAAGAACCCGGAAATACTTGTCACGGGCGGTAAGACAGAACTGGTCGAACGTCTGAGGGCCATTTTAGAGGTGCGCAAAATGGATTTGCTGGTTTGTGATATGGTTCTGGGCGCCAAGGACAGCTTAGAAGAGGAGAAGGAGAATAGGTAGATGTGTGGCTGGATTGAGTCGTACCAATGTCACCCCGTCGTGCAGTTGTTGTACCGTCATGTTCTTGTGAGCTTTGCGACTTTCTGTTGTCCCGTTTTAATATGTTCTTGGAACTTGTTGAAGGCTTGATTCTTCTGAATGACCGGTTTTTATCACATCTCTCATTTCGCTATTCAAGTGCCGTTGGAGGCATCTATTTGACTCTTTAGAGTGGTCAGAGTCGCTCTATTGGAAAATTTTGAAGCCGGAAAGATTTGCATTCCAGTAAAGAGATCAAAAAAATCACTGATGAGGTTCTGCCCAACCACTACTGGATTTTAACCAGATTCCAACCGATTTCTTACTAGATTCCATTCAGGCTGGATTCGGAACGTGTATTGGAGCCTGATTGGAATCGGAGTCCAATCCTGGATCCAATCCAGCCCAATCCTCTCCAATCGTGCCAGATTGAAACCCCGCATGGAAATTTCTGAGGACTAGTTGAAGACGGTATATTTCACTCTTTGCCAGGAAATGATTTCATGTCAGCTAAACGGCTTTTCCCAACCAGACGAGAACATACCGAGCGAGAGTCAACTCGCGATTCAGATTGCCTTAGAATAATAGATTGGAGGCTTCCGTGGGTATATATTTTCTAACGGACACGGGAAGACAAAATATGCCAATGACAGTGTATCGAATCAGCCCCAGAGAATCATCACTAATCTAATCATCCGCCGTATACGTTAAAGTCCTACACAATGTAACTATCGATATCTACACCTATTAGAGGCTGATATTGATAGGACTGCATCCCAAGGCAACGAGACCCTGCTAAACAGGAAAAAATTATTAGCCAGATCATTAGACTGAAGGAGGTCTAAGAACGTACGAAGTCATTGCCCGAGCAGCAAACAGCTTGCTGGGCGCATTCTACAGAGAGAGGACCACAGGTCACTGTAAAAATGATTACATCAGATTGACGACGACCTAACGCCCCGAAAGATGAACACACGTCCAACAAGGCCAGTAATGCTCTGCAGATCAACACCAAGTAAATTTTCCAAGAGATGAGAAACACCATCAATCGTTGACTAAAAACACTTCAGCGGGCTAGTATAAGTCAGAAGATAGTCTATCCACTCGCATCAAGGACACTGTGGCAGCACTGCGGCTGTCCAGAACTGCAAGTAGCCGCAGCGAGCAAAGGGAAGGCCAGCAGAGTAGCAGCGGAGACGCGAGCGAACATGTTGACTGTGGTAAAGGGAAATAAAGGCCGATTACTGAATTAAACTTTGGAGGTCTGTCTGCCTGGCTTTTAAGGTGTTTTCTGGTTTTTCCCACTTCTGGATTTGGATACATGAAAGCTAATAAAGCCTGTCGAAAATTGCACGATAAGCGATGTTCTGGGCGTCTCCGGACGGCATTTAGATTCAAGTCTGTAAGTAGATGCTTTTTGGTTGATGGTGATCGTCGACCCTGATGATGATATATGGCGGTAAAACTAGTATCACAACAATGAGTACTAGCTGTGAAGGTTCAGTTCATCCTCGGATACATACCCGTCTCGTCTGAGCACTGAAGGAGGGGATGCATGGAAGGCGTTTGAAAGCTTTTCCTAAGATCAGAATTCCTCAATTCAGGTTGGCGAAGCGAATTAGAAGATTGAGAGAGGACCCTGCCCTACTCTGACGCGGGCTGCCCTGATTTAGGAGTAGAATCCCTGACCTGCGATGAGTTTCCAAAGATGGGTACGCGGGAATAAGGTTCATACATCGATATTCATACATTAAAAATATAATAGCGTACCTGTAAGTGTGTTCGCTCAGCATGCATTTCAAAAACTGAAAAGTGGTTCACACCCGATAATCCGACACCTTCTAGCATGGCCGAAGTGTTCTGAACCAGAACCGTAGAACTGGACCATTGGGTTCTGGTGCCGGTTTGGGCTCTGCCTTCGTATGAGATCTGGTCCTTGCTTCTCTTGGCATTGACGATTTTCGAACTGGCACTAGAGATTAGAGAATGGTCTGAGAACCGGTTCGGACTGAGAAAGAGACTTCACCGGAATCAAAGCTGTAGGCACGTGCACAATGGGTTGACAAGTCAGATCGGGCGAATGGTGGACATAGGTAACGGCAGTTTCTTTCCAGTTGCCATCGGCTGATGTCGGCACAACTTCGGTACACACCTAAATTCAAAATCCGACTCAAATACGATGAGTCAGTATTATCAGACAAACAGATTAGAAGAGATCACAATATTCCATGAGTGTCCAATGGAATTCAGAACTGCTGTTGTAACACACCTGCAAATGTTGCTTTGCATTTCTGACTTGTTTGCTTGTTTAGTAGATGAAACCAAGAAAGTGCTGCCTCCCTGGAGAGAGGTCAATTTGAGAAAGATCTCATAGATTACAACAAGCAGTACAAGTACCATCTGCCTTTCTGTCAGTAATATCATGCAAATTGGTGATTGCAACATGCCAGCAACTTTTCAGAGACTGATGACTTCAATATTTCTGAAATGTTCTTGGGAAGTTCATCTGTGTATATTTGGATGATATTTTCATCTTAGACTCTATATAGGAGCTTGAAGATCATTTGTGGTTTGTGTTTGAATGACTAAGGACAAATAAGCTCTGTCTTGAATGGAAGAAGTGCAAATTGTACTTACTCCACAACAGTGGATTGTTTTAGGGCATGTCATTGATGACCAGGGAATATACCCAGATATGGATGAGCTTGGCTGTGTTCAAGAATGGCAAGTGCCACAACAATGACTAGTTAATTTCATCGGTACTGTTCTGCTGGATATTCCAGCATCACTGATGGCCATGATTCTGAACAGAGCACCATTCAACTGAAGACCTTTGCATCAGCAATTTTTCGACATGATCAAGCAAATATGTTCCAAAACACTTGTGTTGAGGCTGATTGACCCAAGATGGGAAGAACCAATTTAGTATGTGATGCTTCCAAAAACTGGTGTAGGAGCAATGTACAGTCAAGGACAAATGTGGCAAACTTGTCATCCAGCAGGATTCATAATTTAAGAAGTTTACTGCTGCTCATCAGAACTATATGGTCCACAAACTGGAAATCCTAGCTATATTAGAGGCTCTCCTCAAGTGGGAGAACAAACTAATAGGACATAGAATCCATATAATAATGGATCAGAAGACACTTGAATTCTTCAAGACACAGGTATATCTGTCAGCAAGGCAGCAAGAGTGGATAAACTATATGTTGTAATATCAATTCAACATCACATATGTCAAGGGCAAGTTGAATAAAATTGCCAACTGTTTGTCTTGTTACTTCAAAAACAATACTATGGAAGATGTGTATGAACCATGTGAGTATGTTCAAATGGACAAGTGCATAGACCTGGATGGCAAGAATTAGCACTTTACAAAGATCAAGGAGCATGTCATTGAAATATATGCAATGCAAGCTTAAGAAGTTAGGCAAAGCTTTTGTCTTGGATACTCAGAATATGGGGGAGATGCCAAGATGCATGAAGAGGGTCCAGAACAGCATCTGATGGGACTAGAAGCTGGCTCACTAGACATTACATTGGATAAAGCATTAGCTTTGCCCAAACTCAATGAGAAACCCTTGATTTTAGAGGAAGACAAGTGTTTTCACAGTGGTTACAAATGGATATGCATCTGACCAACTATATGCAGAAATTGTCAAACACCCAACAGAGTAGTCACCCTTTACGGTAGATCTCTACACCAAGAACAGTTATGGAGACCAGGTGATAGGTATTCCTCAAGAAAGGTCATTGATTACAGCACATATTGAATTATGTGTGTGGATGGTACTAGTGGCCACAAATGTTGCAGATATGATTAGATTCTATAGGTCATGCCAGTATTGCTAGAGGGCAGAGATGTCAAATGCTTTACCTCCAGGAAATTGCATTCCCTATACATTCTGGTCAAATTATGGGATTTAATAGGAATGGACTTTATTGGTCACTTTCTGAAATCTCAGGGCTTTGACTAGTTGTGGATAATAATTTGTCAAATGACCAGTATGGTCTATTTGATACCCATCAATACAACAATGTCAGGTTCAGAATTGGCATACATGGATCTCAAGAAGATAGTATAACTTCATAGACTTCCTAGCTTGATTGCAAGCAATAGGGATTCTCAGTTCACCTCCATTTAGTGGAGGGAGCTGCACAAGTTATTAGGAGCAAAATTGCTTATGTCAACCTCATTTCATCCACAGACAGATAGTCAGACTGAGCAATCCAATTGCAGTATAGCTCAGATAGTGCAAGCAGCTTTCCAATGACCAGAGCTCACAATTAATGCAAGCATTTCAGAGACAACGCGGTATGTACCATTTGAACTGAATAATGGCTATATGCCATCAATGATATGTGAGATCTACACTGATGCTCAGGCTCAACACAGAGTAAAGGATTTTGCACAGAAAGCACTTCTTAGCCTCACTACATGACACTATCATTGAAGCATGTGTGTTCCAGATATGGAATGCTAATATGAGGCAAATCAAGGAGTTAGAGATTGCAGAAGGCAATCTAGAATATGTATCTACCCAGAACCTGACTTTGTCCAAGGGCAGAGCTGGTAGATTGTGTCCCAAGTAGAAAGAACCTTACTGAGTTCATAATGCTGAACCAAGTACATCAAATTATGTGCTGGAAATTATTTCCAGCATTTCAGAGAAGAAGAATATCAAAGTTCCATGTGTCACTATTGCAACCATATATGGGTAGCAACAATGCCTTATTTCCAAATGAATCAGTACCAGAACCCTATAATTCTAGTGCTGCCAATGTTTATTAATGGTTTGTAGATGAGATTGTAGAGCATTGATGGGGAGAAAATAAGAAAGACCTTAAACTCCAAAGTCAGATGGAGTTTGGAGGATACCACATGAGTGTAAGGGGATGTCCAGTACCTTACTGGATGTCCAACTCTATCTGGTATTAGTCATACATATAGCATCATTCCTAGCATCATGGACAGACCAGCTGCCAAGTCCCTGCACCTTCCTGCAGATATTAGTCACCACTTCATAGTAATTGGACTCTATTTCCCCATTTTACATATTGTTTAATACACATAGCTTAGTCACTTGAGCCACTTACTACATTAGCATTAGTAAGCAACCACATGTATATAAGCAGGTTGTCAGAGTAGACTCTTTGACCTAACAATAACAGTGCTTCCCTAGTCTACACAGTAAGCTGACTGTGAGCTCCATAGCATTGTCTCTGCTTTGCTCACAATCATCTCTGTGCTTTGCTTGTTTGTCACCACTGCTTGCCAGCTTAGTTGCTTGCTCATCACCACCCTCACTCACTTGCCTCTGAGTGTGACCCCCACCTTGTAGGGAGTATCCCACATTGTGAGCATCCCCTCACAATGAGAGCCATTGCACAAATGCACAAAAGTAGAGGCTCTGGATAGATACTTGGAACTACAAAGCATAAGGTGCTCAAGAGACTTGGCCAAGTGTGCACCTGGCATGCAGGAGCAAGTCATTGAATGACTAAGACTTTTAAGACTTGAGAGAGACCAGATATGATCAGCTCATCATGTTTTTCATCACCTGACTGCCAAATCAAAATGTCAACTAAATCCATTGAGCTGGGTTAGCAGCAAATGATGTCCTGGATATAGCTGGGTGGATGCAACCAAAGACTGGTGGATTCTTAAGTCAGCATGGCTGATGGAGAAGTTGTAATAGTTGTAGTGATTATCTATTGCCACCACTTCAGTGCACAAGTGAAAAATGTTGTTTTACCAATGCTCAGGCAGCTCTAGAAGGGGAAGAACTGGGCAAGCCTAAGTAGAACAATATCAAAGAACTGGAGGGCTAGAGCAGTATCATAGGGCTGGTCCAGTGCCAGCTGGTCAGAATCAGAGAACTGGGCCAGCACTAGTGGAACAAATTTAGACAGCTGGGCCAGCCCCAGTAAAATATGAATATTTTGAGTAGCAACTGTCTGGTCAGGCACCACTTGTAGAGATGCATGAGTATAATCAGCCAATCAGGCAGGCATGCTATGTGGAGGCCTTAGCAGTAGGAGGTAGAGGGCAATATATGGCTCCTTCCCAGGGAATGTCAAGGAGTGTGCTCCAAGGGCAGTGAACATTCCAACCTGTGCTAAGTCCTGTGCTAATAAGGTGGATAATGATATGTTGGAATAGTTCAATTATTATCAGCAGCAGGCCTTACTCTCAAGGCCAGCACAAATGATGCCACAGGGACATATGAGGCTGCTGCCTGGTCTTGAACAAGTAGTTTTGAGGTTGCCTTTGCCTCAGCCAGCCTGGGTGGGCTGGCAGGAGTCCTCCCAGTCAAAATCTTGATGGGAGAAAGGATTAGCATCAAAAAAGAAAGGACAGGCAAGTATGCCTTCCCTGGCAAGACTGGAGATGCTGTGTCTGGTGGCAGAGGTGGCAAGGAGAGAGAAAGGGAAAGGCCAGGTAAATGTGCTGTCAAGAGCAATAGAGAAAAGTGCTATCTGGGCCAAGAAGCCAACACTGGCCTTAAATGAGGTCATTGCTACATTGTTACAGAGGTTGAAGACTGCAGGATTTTCAGTGCCCATAGAGACAGAATTTTAGCAGGATCCCCTGGCAATTATGGTAGTAAGTGGCCTGCTTGAATGGATTTAGATGTTGTAGCATCAGCAGCAGTTAGCTTTTCAGCAGGTGGCAAGTGCAGAGAAGCACAAAGTGCAGTTTTCAGTGGGAAAGCAAAAAGTGACAGAGATCAAAAGGGCTTGTACTAGTTGTCAAGAACAACAAGCAACTCCAGAGGCCCCTGTTATAGTGGTGAAGAAAGGGCCAGTAAAGAGCTGGCTGGTAGTATTGTATGTTCCACACAAGGAAAGAGGTGCATTGCAAGAGGTGACAGTTGCTAGTGTGAAAGGGTCATTGAGAGCAACCCAATGGAAACAGGAGAAATTTCCTTCAAGCATTCAGACTGTGCCAAGTATTGTGTTGCAGATAAATGAGGACACATCTTCTCAAGAGTCATGGTCACCATTCCATGCAGTGCAAATGTCAGGAGCATCAGTCAGAGGTACTACCAATTCCACCTTTGGAGTTTGTCATGGCAATTGTTCAGTTAGACCTGAGCCTGGATAGCCACAGGGCAAAAAGGCAATGTTTCAGATGTAAGTGATAATGGACAAAGTTCAGCATCTGGCCCTGAGAAGGTAGAGAATAAGCCTGGAGAGTTGTTGATGGATCAACTGGGGCAGCAACTCTTTCTTACTCAGAAGAAGAAAAAGGAGAATTTCCATCTTGAAGCAGAACACCTTTAGAAGAGGCAAGACCATCCAGGGAATGGACAAGTTCCAGCCATCCTTAAGGTCTGGATTTGGAATGCCAATAATGTTGAGCATTGGAATTCCTTCTTCATAGGAGGATTGGGGAAGTACTTTCAGTCATCCTACTCAAATGTAGTGTTCTTTGAAAAAGATGTCAACCAGGTGTTTGCTTACAAGTACCAACACCAAAGGAGAGCTATCATCCCCAGTACAGTTGTATACAGGCATGTGCCCTGTGAATTCCCATGAGCCTGTGAGAGCTTGAAAAGCTCTTTGCCTACATTACCAATGAGCACATTCCTTAGCAAGACCAGATTGCAGAATACATGCTGTTCAGTGAATTCAAGAGCTCACAAGTATAATGCATATGTCTGCCTGGGATCAGACAATACAGTATATACTTGGTTATGCCAAGTTCAATGGCAACTTTGACCCACATCAAGGAGGAGTAGCCAAGGACAAGGCTCTATTCCAGTGCATAGATATCCCAACTCAATTGAAGGATGGGAGATACTGAGCAAAAGCAATGTGGTACCTCCTCCCACTCATCCCTTCAACTTGTGGTATGCCACATGGCTGGTATTTTTGCAAGGACAGGGTTGTACCATAAGGCCATCCAGGCCTACAATGACCAGCACCCTGGTCAGCCATTTGAGGCCCTATCTGGCCCAACTTTTGAATGCCACAAGGTGTATTTACCTGAAATGTATGCTCACAATTTCACCACTGCTGAGGCCTTATGTATTTTCCTGCAAAACCATATCCCTCTGGAGTGGGTAGATCACACCTATACCTAATCTCATTTTTACCATCCTACTATGTCTCTCCACTGGTTCCAAGAGGTGAAAAACAACTGCTGCATGTGATTGGCTCAAATTGGCAAACTCCCTGCAATTCTGGCATGGGATAGGTGGCACAAAATTGATGCCAACAACAGATATCAGTTGCTCCTTGGACAGGAAGAAGAGCACAAAGTTCTTCAGGACAATGCATTATACTACTTTATTGGTATGAACCCTAAGTGGGAGTTGTTGAAGTCAGAGGGGTGTCGGCTCATGACGCCCCCAGATTATAATAAGTATATACATTACGTGTTTAGTTCCACACTGTTCTGTAGAAATTTTACCATCGTAGCCAATACACTCGCTTGCAGTCATTTGTGTTTGGCGCATTGTGTGCGTCTCTGTGGGCCTGAAAAGGTCTCTTGTGTCTATCCCGTGTCTATCCCATGTCACCCTTCCGTGTTCTCTCATGTGATCTCGTGCCTCTTGCATTTATACCTGTAACAGGTTATGGGCCCCAGCCCCAACTCTATCAAATCGATCGCTGCTTCTCATCCTTTTATCACACAATGTTATCTCTGTCATGGCTTACACACTTCCTTCTTCATTTGCATCTACCCTGCATCACAACGTCCCCAACAAACTTGACGATTCTAATTGGTTCATCTGGGCCAAGAAGATGATGGCTGCTCTTTGTACAGCCAGGATGACTGGGATTGCTACTGGCATTCTTCCGCCATTCAATGGAGATGAAAAGAAGGAGTGGGACAGGTCTGATGGGATGCTGAGTGGATTCATTTATGGATGTGTCTCAGATGAGTACCAGTATCTTATCGAGGACTGCAAGACTGGTACTGCTGCTTGGGCAGCTCTCAAAGCTCATTTTGAGAAGTCAACTATTGGGAGCCGTATGGCTGCTCGTGCAGCATTTTATGACATCCAACATGATCCCAATTGCCCTATTTCTGCTTATATCCAGGCCCTTCAATCTGCCAAGGAGAGACTTTCTGCATATGGTGTCAAGGTCGAGGATACTGAATTCAAAGATGTCCTTCTCATGCATCTTGATGAAGCTTATCATTCCATTCAGCTTAGCATTCTGGCTCAATCCCCTGAGCCTGATCTTGCTCAGATCAAACAGATGCTCACTAGTTCCATCGCCGCTGACTCCACAATCACAATCAAGTCTGAAGAAGTTCTCACTGCTCGAGGTCGGACTTCTGTTGGAGTTGGCAGCTCATTGGTTGATGACAAGGGCAATCGCTGGTGTGATCCCAAGTCTGATGGTTGTCATTGGTGTGGCAAAAAAGGTCACCGTGCTTACACCTGCATTTATGATATGCCTCGCAACATCAAGGACTACATTATGAAGAATCCTCGCCCCGGTTCATCCTCACCTTCACCTTCCCGCTCATCTCATCATGCCCATACTGCCGATGCTAATTCTGTTCCTATCCATGCTGGCGCCGCCTTTACTGTTGATCCTAATTATGTCGACCCCACCTCTGATGATGAATGGTATGTGGCACTCACAGCTGAGGAACGTGCCCCTCGTGTTCTTTGATGGATGTTCTAGAATCGGTGGGAGTCTTATTGGATTTGGTGGGAGTATTTCTTGCGTCACGCTGGACAGGTGGGAGTGTTGAAGTCAGAGGGGTGTCGGCTCGTGACGCCCCCAGATTATAATAAGTATATACATTACGTGTTTAGTTCCACACTGTTCTGTAGAAATTTTACCGTAGCCAATACACTCGCTTGCGGTCATTTGTGTTTGGCGCATTGTGTGCGTCTCTGTGGGCCTGAAAAGGTCTCCCGTGTCTATCCCGTGTCTATCCCGTGTCACCCTTCCGTGTTCTCTCACGCGATCTCGCGCCTCTTGCATTTATACCTGTAACAGGAGTTGTGGCAGGGAGCTACATCCTCAGCTAGAAGTGCAGCCAATCCTGGACACCCAACCAATGACCAATGGCATTGGGTCTAGTACTGCAGAGGCATCACAGTCCCTGGCAATTGCTGCATCTACATCAATCAATGTCAGACTGGATGTGGTAATGCATGATGTTCCTCCTGTTGAAGTTGTTCCCTTGCCTCCTCCCTCTGCATGAACTTGTGCACTGTCCTTGGGCATAAAAAATGTAAATGATCATCTGTCTGCAATCATATTGAGTGTGGTGTTGTTGTAACTTTGACAAGAAATAATATCATGCATCTTGAGTGTCATCCGAAACTCCCAAGACCCGGTCCTGCCTGAACAGAAGAGTACCTGCAGGATTTAAGAAACTGCCAAAGTTGTCAATCACAAGGGAGTTGAAGTTATAGAAGGAGTCAAACAAAGCCAAGGTTCAACCATTAGCAGCTGAAATCTGGATCTATTCCAATACCCTTAGTGAGCATGAGGAGCACCTCAAGGTAGTCTTTGAACAACTTAGAGCAAATTTGCTCTACAGAAACACCATCAAGGGTGTAGAGACACGACAATGGTTCTACGAAACATGACAAACAGAATGCATTGTATAAATACAGTAGACGAGATTACACATTATACACTAGAAGCAAGGAACTAGATTGAGGAATTGTTCATGGCAGTTCTAAAACAATTTCAGAAGGGAGCGGTTTTGGTATGTTTCTCATTCATTTTCTCTTCGTTGTTAGGGATCTCAATGACCGTTTGGACCTTATCAGGATGCTGATGGTTATCAAGAAGGAAGGACACGACTTGGGGACTCTGGGCAGAGGTTGTGGTTCCGTCAATTGGATGGGTTGTCCCAAGAGTGGTGGCAGCTGCAGGAGCGAAAGACAGATGACCTCTGGTTGCTGTGCGTGCACCGGTATTCTTGACAGCAACATTTGACGGCTTCTTGGGCTCTATGGGAATCTGCCCGAAGAGATGGGGAATCGACCGTTGGACGCTGATGAGGAGGATGGTTACGGTAGGGTACAGAGCCTAAGAGGAACATGGGTAAAAGATGACGCGCATGGAGAAAATTGGCTACGTACAGAACATATCGTGTAGATGGAGGTGATGACGATAGCAGCAAAGTAGAGAGATGAGTCTGGGCTGGGTTTGACGAGTTCAAGACTAAGATTGATGATCTGCGACGACTGTTAGGCCAGTTTTCAAGTCGTTGGATAGCATGCTACCCACCTGACAAACAGCGAACAATATGCCAGATTCAATGAGAATGACCACGACGACCCGAGCATGAGATATCTTGAGGGTGGCTCCAATGTGACCCTTGTCTTTTTGTAGACGACTGGTATCAATGAATTGAATTAGTAAGGATCAGATTGAGTCTGCTGGCGACATACAAAACTTCGAAAGAAATCAGCAGTGAACTGATCACGTTCGTTGCCAGAGTGAGAACCAAATATGAGAAGAAGATATTCTTCCAGAGCTTCGAGGGACCCAGGACACCGGTTACGTCAACTAAGGCAGATCGAGTTATACCAGGCTTCTGTGTTGAAACTATACCAAGAAGGCCAAAACCATTGCCTAAGATCATCTTAGTCAGGTTCTCCTTAGCTTCTCGACGAGCTCACCTATTGAGCCAACCAAAAGCGCAATCGGTGCAATCAAAATCCATGTTTTCTTGGGATACAAGACCCGGATTCTTGATATGAGCACAGCATTGCTAAACATGGGCTATGTAGACACAGGAACAATTAGTAAAATTACATTGCCCATCAGGTCATCAGACGTACAAGAAGTTGAGCGGTCCAAATTTGCATCCGTGTGAAACGGAGGTTCTTGTTGTTGATACCATCGAAACTCCCATCCGCATTGTCGAGGGGACCGATATCCGTATCGACAAGGATCCCGCGAACAAGAGTTGCAAAAGACGCGAGGTAGGCGCACCAGTACACCGTCGCAACGAGGAAAGAAAACAGAGACATAACAAACATGGCGGCCCTGCCTCGGACCTTGATACCACGGTTTCTGGGAATATCGTCTAAGGACCCAAGTGCAAATAATTGAAGTAGATGAGACTAGAACGCACAAAATCTTATAGGTCGAAATCGAAAACAATAGAACGAAAACACCTGCGGGTTGAGCAAGTCAATACACCCGAGCATCTGAGCAGAAGTGAGCCTTATCGCACCATACACCAGAGTCATCGCAGTAAAACCTGCAAGATTCCCTAGGAGAAGGACACCGATGTCTCGAAGAAGGGTCTCTTCGTCCTGAGTCAGACTCATACTGCTGTGGTTGAGAGATGGGTGGCCTCCTGAGATTATATACTAGAGCATCAGACCCCCTGTATTGATCCAATGATGTATTAGATGAGAAGCGAAGTTAGGCTTAGCCTATTTCATACGTGAAACAGATAGACAGTTACTAGGATGATAGATTTCGTCCTGCTGCTGTGAGACCAGAATGCTTTATTAATCGAGAATAGAGAACCTCGTCGGAATCAAGGTCATGGTTGGAGAACTGGTACATGATACTTACGCTTCGAAGGGCCAGAAGGCCATGTTGACCTCAGGCCTTGTTATTTACGATCACGAAATTTCGAAGTATGTCAACTAAGGCTATGCCATCAATCATTGACATCCTTCGTTAGCGGCGGACATTGGGATCGAAGCAGAACCAACTACTTAGTCGACAAAGGATTTGGGAAGTTAGTGAGGCCTAGTGAGGCCCTATCTCGAGCTTAAGTCGCATCGCATGTACAATCCGTGGAAGTACATCCTCGTCGCCATAGGTATTCAATTGAGCGCTTAACAACCTTGACAGAAAGAATGAGTCTGTCAATGGTATACCAATAATGGCCGGATATGCTGTGTTACCATTGTCCCAAGAAAGTAATTGCTCTCATACTTATCCCATAATATGTCCTGAAATATATAAGCCATAAACGCCGTTTCAAAGGTAGGCACAGTACTTGGTCCACACTGGATGTGAAGGTCAGTCAAATTCTTCGTCTCGTCATCTTGTAACGGACGCTGATCGTGTTGGAAAATTCAAAGTCTCTATGCAAGCCTCGAGTATAGGTCTGCGCAAGAAAAAAGAGGTTATCATTGGAACGATCCGAAGTTTCCGATCCTGTACACAGAAAGCTAATGATAGCTGTTGTGAGGCGATGCTCCTCATTATAGTGCTCCACCTGTTGATGAGCGAAACTTGCATTAAATTGCAACAGCCGTTGATTTGAAACGCCCGTCTTAATGATGACTTTGTTGAATGAACGAATGAATGAGTTGGTTTATTCCGAGAGGCGGGGGGAGGGAGTGAACTCTACGCCTGGTGTGCGTAATTATGTATCGTTTCTACGTGTGGGTTTCCTCATGAAGTTGTGTGTGGCGTGCGTGTATGGTGGCGGGGGTTCAATCTCGTCGCCTGCTGGTGTATTTCGGGTTTCAGCGCAGTTTCCAACCTCCCGTGTCCCTCGTTTCATTACCAATCTTCCTCCTCTCTCACCTTATCCTTCCTCATCCGTTTCCTCCCCCTCTACTAGCCCACACCTCCCCTTGGCCTCCCTACCAAACCTCCTCGTTCTCTCGGGCATTTTCTGATGGTGTCGTTTCCGGTGTGTGTACGTTCCTGATTTTCGTGAAGGCGCCTGGATAAACGCCCGGCTTGATCTCTTTGTCTCGTGTTCCGAGCTTTCGGAATGTGAAAAACATGATCCGCGTGCCGGCCGCACTTTGGCAAACCCGAATCTCCCTGATAAGTACTGGTGCGAGTGACTTATCATCAAGTTCGTCACTGCCGTCCCTGCTGCTGTCGTATACATAGTTCTTTATCATTATCATGTGTCTCAACGCTGCAAAGTTCATCAATAACTTGTTGGTCTATCTCGATCCCTCTCATTGCGCAGAATAGGAATTCAGAAGGCCAAGCCATCTCAATTCAAGGTGAGTTGACGATCCCCCTTTACACCATGATATGATCCATCTGACTTCCCCTATGATTGATAGACACACTCTTTTGCCAAGTGTTAATTGAGTCAACACTTCGAGATGCTTGTCATTGAGTCAACCACGTGTCGGCACTATGGATCTGAGACAGTATATAAAGTCATGGAACCTCAATAAATGTTTTGATAATATGGGTCTCTTCAAGCGCAATGACGGCCTGAAGATCAAGAGTCGCACAAATACCACTGCTTCTGTCACTGTCAGCCCCACGAACCCTAACTATGCCACTCTAGGCCCTATTGCACATACTCTGACTCTAGATCAGCTCGTTCAGCAGCTGGGTACTAATCAATCCGACGGCCTCACAAAGAACGAAGCCGCTAGAAGGCTCGAGACCTGCGGTGTTAACCTTCTTGATGGGGATGATGGTGTCTCGGCCGTAGATGTTCTTATAAAACAGCTTGGTGAGCGTTGTCGTAGGTTTTTATACTCGGTCGATTTCATGATTTCTTGCGTACAGCGAACGCTCTAACACTTGTGCTCCTTGCGGCGTTAGCGTTGAGCTTTGGTGTCAAAGACTGGATTGAAGGCGGGGTAATTGCGGCTGTCATTGTTCTCAACACAACGTCAGTCGCTCTACTAGCATTTCATAATTAGTATTGAAATAAGCTGTACAGAGTTGGCTTTTTCCAAGAGTACCGTGCAGAGAAGACAATGGATTCATTGCGACAACTTTCTTCGCCGACCGCCCTTACCATTCGCAACGGAGAAAGCATGGCGATTCCAGCCAAAGACGTCGTTCCAGGTGACGTTCTAATGATCAAAACTGGAGATGTTATTTCGGCAGATGTTTGTCTTTTTGTCAATCATAGGCTTTAGCTTATCGTCATGCGGTGTGATACACAGCTGCGTTTATATTCTGTGTCGAATCTCGAAGTTTCTGAGCAGCTGTTAACTGGAGAATCGGTACCAGGTAGAGATTGGTATTCCGGTTCCTGTCAATCACGAACTAAAGGGCTGTCTAGTCAGCAAGACGGAGGAAGCATTGGACAAGGATTCTCTTGATACGCCTATTGGGGATCGGCTGAATCTTTGCTACGCCTCGACGGTGGTGACGAAGGGACGTGGCACTGGAATTGTTGTTAGTACTGGCATGAAGACACAGGTGCATTCTATACTTCTCCCTCATCTGCGTTGACTCAGTATACCTATCTAAGATCGGTCGCATTGCTGAAGCTATCAGTGGGAAAGGGTCTGGGAAAAATAGAGAAACTGATTCCCGACCCTTCCGTAAGAGAGTCCTTGCCAAGGTTGCGCGATGGCTGTAAGTTTTCTTCCTACACTTACAAACGTCATCATTCATTTTGTAGTGGTCTTGCCTCGGGTACTCTCCTCCAAATCAAGCTCAATAAGCTCGCTTATCTACTCTTCGGTTGCGCTATCATCCTCATAATCATCGTGTTTGCCGTCGCACGTTTCAACGTGGACGAGAATGTTGTACTATACGGAATTGCCAGTGCGATCGCAATCATACCAGAATCCCTCATCGCCGTTCTGACGCTTACGATGGCCGTTGGGACGCGGAAGATGGCAAAGGAGAACGTGATAGTGAGAAAGCTCGATGCTCTGGAAAACTTGGGCGGTGTCACTGATGTATGCAGTGACAAGACCGGAACTTTGACGCTTGGTATGTTCAGCATTGTTACATCATCTTCCTCGCCTAAAATTTTCGTGTAGGGAAAATGTCTGTTCGCAAGTATTGGCTTGCTGCAGACATGGATAATGCTGTTGAATATACCGCTGATGCTACACATGATGCTCTCGACCCGAACGACGGTGCTATACGCAGGGAAAGTGATGGATCTGCTATCACTCCTAAGACATGCTATGAAGGGTTATCTCAAGCTGTCAGAGTCGCTGCTCTTTGCAATGTTGCAACGTACGTGTTCTATAATCTAGCTTTCTCTCGCACTCGCTCATCATAAATCAGAATCCACAAAAATTTGAAGGGCGAGTGGAAGTCAACTGGTGATCCCACTGAAGTCGCTCTGCAGGTTTTTGCATCAAAGCTTGGTCTTGGGCGCCCAACGCTCACTGCGGATCCGTCAGAGAAAAATGAAATTCGGGGACGGCCGGCGCTCGGGGACATCATCGTTGAGAAGGACGAAGAACAATCTGAGAATCACAAATCATGTAAAACCAAGCGTTACGAGCTCAAGGCTGAGTTTCCCTTTTCGAGTGAACTGAAGAGGATGACGACGATTTACTGGGACAATGAAAAAGGGAAGAATATTTGTCTTATCAAAGGCGCTGTACGTCCCCGTTAATCGTTCGCTGGTTGCTGTCCTCACTTGCCACATCAGATGGAGCGTATTCTGGACCTTTCCGACACGTATGTCACCTCACCAGAAAAGGACCCTTCAACAACGGCTCCCATGACCGAAGTGGCCAGAAACACTTTCCTCGTCAAGGCTGAAGAACTCGCTTCTCAAGGTCTACGTATAATCGGTATGGGACAGCGGACTCTTCCGCCGGGTGATATAGACAGCATCACCAGGGAGGATGCTGAAAGGAACTTTACTTTTCTTGCGTTGGCAGGGATTTTCGATCCTCCGCGACCAGAGACACTTGGAGCTGTCAGGGCTTTCAAGGAGGCTGGAATTGTGGTGCATATGTATGATTTCATCTTCTATTCTCGACTGCTGGCTGACGGCTCACTACACCCCCCACAAGGCTAACCGGTGACCATTTGACTACTGCCCGTGCTATCGCAGAATCTGTCGACATTATCTCTCCAAATGCACCGAAGAGCGCAGTCATGACTGTAAATCTACTTTACTTCTATCTCCCTCTTCATCAGTCAGAGCTCATGGGTCCTCTGTCAGGCTGCTGAGTTCGATAAGCTAAGCGATGAAGAAATAGACGCTTTGCCACAATTGCCGCTTGTAATTGCTCGGTGTGCGCCAGAGACGAAAGGTGAGACTCTAGTGGATCTCGAGGGCAACTTGGCTCATGAAGCCGAATTATATATAGTACGTATGATACACGCTGGAAAGCGTCGCGGAAAACACCTGTCCATGTCAGGCGACGGTGTCAACGACTCACCCGCACTGAAACTTGCACCTGTCGGAATTGCCATGGGTATGGCTGGTTCTGACGTCGCGAAAGATGCTTCCGACCTGGTGCTGACCGACGAGTAAGGTTTTGAACTGTAGTTGGATTTACCTTCTAATCCTTGCTTTTTTCTAGTAATTTTGATTCGATTCGCGTTGCTGTACAAGAAGGACGCAGGCTCTTCCTCAACATACAGCGTTTCATTCTACACCTGCTGACCACCAACGTCGCCGAAGTCGTTCTGTTGATTGTAGGACTCTGCTTTATTGCCACCGATGGTATCACCAGCGTCTTTCCTCTAAGTCCTTTGGCCATACTCTGGGTGAATATGGTACGTGAACCACACATGTATTTTTATGCATAATCTGAAGTCATGTAGCTAACGAGCTCTCCGCCTGCCTTCGGGCTGGGCCTAGAACGTGCACCTGCTGATCTTATGAAACGTCCTCCTCACTCGACAAAGGACGGTGTCTTTACTTGGCCAGTCATCATCGACTGTTTATCATACGGGATTGTGATGGGCGCAACTTGTCTAGTGACCGTAAGCAAACTGCCTTCTTATTCACCTATCTTTACCAAGAGGCATTTTAACAGTTCATTATCATTGTATACGGCGCAAGTAACGGCAACAGTTCCCTCTTTCACGAGTGCAACCGCGAGCATACAGAAGAGTGCAATCCGGTATTCAGAGCACGCTCAACTGTCTTCGCGACTTTGATCTTCCAGATTCTCCTCTACGCGCTTGAGTTGAAATCATGCACGTTCAGCCAGTTTCGTCTTGAAATTACTTCTTTTTAATTGATCTATTTTCTCAGTGGATCGCTCTCTATTTTCTTTAACGCCAGGGCGCGCCTTCTATAAGGACGTATGGGCGAATCAAGTTCTCCTGTATTCCGTCGTAGGTGGCATGATTAGCGTTGTATTACGTGCGTCTGTCATGTTCATATACACTGTCTCTTCATATCTCATGTGATGCCCTTCAGCAATCTATGTTCCCGGGCTGAATACCCACGTTTTTTATCAATCGGGAATTTCCTGGGAGTGGGGCGTAGTTGTTGGCATGTCTCTCGTTTTTATCGCGTGGTGCGAGATCTGGAAACTATTTTGCCGAAAGCCCTTGTATAAATGATGGACGATGAATTCTATTCCTTCAAGAGATGATGTTCAGAGGTGAAGGAATTGTATGTATGTCGGGAAACTTATCCGAGAATGAACTTCTATCGATTGCAAGGCAACTCTCGTTTCAGACTATATATGCTCACTTTCGTCCTCCGATCTCTTCCTTTCGTCAGCTCTGTCTACTTATGGATAACAAGGCCTCAAAATAGTTACAAGGTCGGTGGACGTTCTGCATAACGTTCAAATCAGCGTGAATCATGATATCATGATTCGGCTTGAGTCGCCAGGTGGCACATGCTCCACTCAGCTTGTTGTTCGCTGATTGATGGCAACCTTGTCTACAAATGATTCTACGACATCGACAGACATATCTCAGCCTACATGTCATCCCCAATATGCACGGAGAGACGGGGAGAATCAGTCCGCATATCATTTGACTGCTATTTCTCCGTTCAATCTCGTTTGTGTGGTAGTCGTTCTTAGGGCGGCCTGCAATGCTACTCCAAAATCCAGATATTACTTACTCTTAGACTAATTAGCATATTAGCGCTCTTGAGTCCTTTGTGGCGGTACAGCTTCACACCTTGTACTCGTGAACAAACTGTATTCAATGAGAGACAGCCGTCTTAATGAGTATAGGAGGAAGAGTCTCATGAGATACATCCGCGCCTTTGGCTCTCTCCCGCAGCAATCCCCATTGCACCCACCAGTTATCCGCCTCGTCTTCTGCGCTATATCCAAATACTTCCTTAACCTCGACCCACTCTGGCGGCTCCTCCATTTCTCCATTTGCCTCCAAAACCCCCTTACCCGCAGCATGTTTCGCTCGCATCATTTCATCGCGCTGTTCCTGCATCTCACCTTGTTCCATCATCATATACATTAGAACACCCGCCTCCTTTGTTATCACGGAATCGCAGCGCGGTTGGCGCAACTCCTGGAAGGCCCACAAGAAAGTCGTTATTTGGTCTATGTCCCGAAGATGCGAGAAGAGCTTGGCAAATACGGCGGCATCTTCTATAGGCATGGCTGTCGACTGCATACATCCTGGCTAGAGAACACAGATATATTTACAGGGATCGAGGGAGGGAGTAAGAACTTACTGGTAAGGGGTGCGCTGCCTCTCCGATCACAAGCATACGCCCGCTCTGGTGTACCCACTCCTCCAATTCCGGGTGTATCCACACGCCGGTGCATGTCACTTCTTTTGATAATTTACATAATTTCTTCAATCTTTTCGGGAGCGATGAATCACTGTCCATTAGAAAATTGTACATCGGTACTAACCTTGGTTCGGCTATTGAGATATCGAGGTTTTCTGGTGAGATCCGTTTGTCCCATTCTGTCCCATATTCAACATCAGCTGCAGGCCCGTATATAAACAGGCCATATTCAGATCCATCGTTCTGTATAGAGGTTGAACGACCTCCATACGTTGGTATTGTTGGTATTACAAAAAACGCACCATCGGGAAACCGAGAGCGGAGCGGCCATACCCGAACCAACTACACATCGCGGTCTACAGGAATAGATGAGAAATCGAAGCGCTATCCAAAAGAGGAGGAAGTTTCACATATTTCTGGCTATACAAGTGTATCAGATCGGTATCTTCGATGATTGCTTCTCGTCGTATTGTCATACTAAGATGTCGCCTGAGTCTTCTGTTCGGAAGGTCCATAATATGCATCATTACCTGTACATGTTCATCCGCTCCGCTGCAAGCTGTTCCTCCACAGGTGGGCGCAATAGACGCCGTGCGAGGCCTGTCGGGCCGTCCGCGCCGATAATGACGTCGGCTTGTAGCTGTTCCCCGGATTCTGCGAGGGTGACAGTTTGATTGACAGCATCTATGGCAGACACCTTGGCCCCCAGGCGCACAACCGCGCCACTGAAGACGGCGAGTTCGTAGAAGAGATGTCGGAGGGCAGCGTGCTATGTCAAAGGTGAGTAGCAGACTTAAAGCTCAAAATTTGGAAACCCACTTGTGTAAACAAGAATTCGCCTTGGGTATCACGAAGTAGTTCTTCGTTCCAACAGTGTATGCCAAGAAATTCACCTGTCTCATCTTTTGCCTGGTTAGACCAAGTTATTCAAGGAAATTTTAGTACTTACAGAGGAGGACGTTGACTTGATCTGCTTTGACTGCGATGGAACGGAGTTCGTTTTCAAGCCCCCATTGGTATAGAATTTTAGAAAGATTTGGAGATATGCGACAAGGTCCACTTGACTCCTACATTGGGCCACGTCGTAAGAGTTCTAGACACTTCAATGATGGAACTCACTCGTCTTTTGTTTAGGGTATCAGCGTCATCTTGCTCAAGGACGGTCACACGGTGCCCAACGCGCCTTAGAGCCACAGCTATAGAGCAAGAATGATTTCTCTGTTGTACCGCAACTAGGAAGTTTGGAATCTATCACTCACCACAAGCCAGTCCAGCTATATCGCCGCCAACGATCAAAAAATCAATCTTCAAGGCAGCCTGTTTACACGCGAGTTTAAACTAATTGATTTGTTAATCCTAACCATTCGACTTAGCATTGCAATTAGCCTAGCGTACCTCTTTGAATGACATTAGGACGATCAAATTGAATTACGTGGACTGGTGACGGTGGGGACTCGAGAGGCAAGGAGAGGGTGTGTAATGTATCCAAAGAGCTGAGAATAGACGAAGCAATTCCGGAAGAATTTTTCGGCGACAGCTCAACTGTTCTAAACGACGCTTCCGTTCATCTCGTGGTAATAGTATGGAGATTACGCGTGATCCATTCGCGTATAAGTAACCTAGACTCATTATCAAATGTCACAAAGAGTCACGCCACCATGTGGTTCAAGCACTTTAATTTTATTCCGGCACTCGCCGAGGTCCCTGTGTAATGCTTATCTGGAGATATGAAATATCGTCAAACTTGTTCCTCTTGGCTCTACTCACATTTCAAATAGCGAATATTGTTTTGAGAAAGACAAACAAGGACCATTAAACGAGCCATCCTGAAGCATGAGAGAAGCACTAATCACGGTCACGCGCGAAATTGAACCTCGATGTGGCGCTTGGACACACACTGGCCACTGTCCCTGGATACCCGATTAAAATGTTAATGTCGGCCGCCGTCATCAATCCCACTTTTTTTTCGAACCCCATGAATAATACCTCTTTACGACTCTTCATGACATACTAATATCATTGCAACACGATAGGCTGTACTTGGAACGACAAAGACTTTGTCAAGGCAAGAAATTTCTTTCAGATGATGTTGATCAAGCGGATTGATAGCCGTCTTGTGTGCGTTCATACCAAGGACAACTTTGTAGGTCCAAGATTTTCATATAATTGACAGTAAGTCTGTGCATCGCAAAAACTTCCGGAAAAATACAAAGTCTTCCTCCTTTGTATGGTCTCCTGACCAGTCCGAAGCAACGGAGAAGTTGTTAGCATAGTCAACAACAGTCGCGCTCACCTGTGACAGACACATTCTGATGACTCGGCTATGAGCAGATGTACATTATAAAGAGCTTGTTACTGACTAGATGATTGGTTCAGAATGATTCTTATTAGTCCGTACAATATGAGTATCCAGTACATACTTAAATAAATCTCAAGGAGCGAGCTATATGATATTGAAATTCGAGATCTTCACAAAATGATATTCGTTCCGATCGCATGTACCTGATAGCTATTCATCAAAATCCCTTACAGGACCAAGACCCAACTTTCATAATTTGCTGGCTACCAGCGTAACTTTATTTCCCTTTGGCGCCGTCTTGTTTTCTCGCAGATGGACATACACATACGCTTCCTCATCCTGCAAGAGCTGCGACATCATTCCTTCTGCCCACTGTATCGCGGCGAGCGCGAGTCGTTCGACATCTGCGCGGGTGTTTCCTGCGTGCAAGCACACGCGCACGCGGTCTTTTCCTTTGGGAACTGTCGGCCATGTGATTGGACGGGCATTCATGCCGAGCGCACGGAGCGCCGCTGAGAGGGGCCGCGGGTGGGAGGTCATGAGCGGGATGATTGGCGATGGAGGGCAATGAGGACCATTTATGTGATCTGGGAGCGAGAGGAGAGCAGCTGGAATGTTAGTGAGTCTTGATCGTAGGTAATCGGTAAGGTGTATGGAAAGGTCAAGGAGGTTTGAAGCAAGCTGCAAGAAAAGGTCAGAGAGATAGTGTGATAGAATCATGGAACGACGTAACTTGAGACGCAGTTCCATCCGTAAGTAGGTCAAAGGAACAGTCGGCAGCAATAATGTTCACATTGCTGAGCGATGTGGTGTAGATTAAAGACCGCGCATAATTGAGGAGGTAGTCACGGATGAGCGTAGAGGTCAGTATCACAGCTACAAACGTATCAGCCACTGTAAGAATAAGACAAGATGGATTCTTACCTCCTGTCGCAGCTAGTGCTTTTCCAAATGTGTGCAGGCGGGCAAGAACTTTGTCCTCAAGCCCAAGTTCTGCCACCCGCCCCCTGCCCTGTGGTCCATAGATGCCTGTCGCATGAGCTTCATCAACTACAAGATACACATTTTTCCCATCCAATGCTTCCGCGATCTCCTTGAGTGGCGCAAACGTCCCGTCCATACTATACAGGCTCTCCACTGCGACGAACAGACTTGCATTAGGATGTCTTTTCTTTGCCTGTGCCAGGACATTTTTAAATGATGCAAGATCATTATGTTTGAAAGGATAAAGCGCGTCTGTGACACGCGAGGCGCGCATGCCGTCGTGCACGGATGCATGGATGTACTCATCGTATATCACCGCGTCTCCCGGCTGTGGTATACAAGAGAAAAACCCGACGTTTGCATCAAACCCAGAGTTAAATAGAAGTGCTGCTTCAGCGCCGAAGAATGTACGCAATCGCTCTTCAAAGGTGTTATGGGCACTGCCATTGACAAGTAATCGTGATCCACCTGACCCAAGTATATCCGGGGAAGCAGTGAGTTTGTTCAGAAACTGTTTTCGAAGTATCGGGGAAGTAGAAAGGGAAAGATAATCATTCGAGTTGAAGTCGATTAAACCTGGGGCGGATGAGGTCGTGGATTCGGGCAATCGGCGTCGGATTAATCGGGATTCACGCGAGGCCAGTGAGGCTCGTAGTTTCGCGTTCAAAATTGTTTTGTTCATGACTGAATCATAACGTGTTTTCTTCGTAGAGAGTGCATTCCGGCGATGTGTACGGGGTCGACCGAAAAAATCAGAGCGCGTTGATCCGACAAGATAAAGAACACTGTTTATAATACAAGTACACAAATCTCACCCTTTGGGGATGTCGGATCTCATATGAGTTCTTGAAATGTCGTCCGAAGTGTACGTAAAAATAAAAAGTATGGCATAATGCAGTATGTATTGCTCGACTTGTAGCAACGACTGTCCAATGTTCAAATATGAATCTCAATGTCCAATCACGTTATCCGAATATGACCGCTTCCCTAGAACCTAGGTATCGGTGTAGGGGCCAAGGTGGCTACCAAGTCCGCCCTCCTATGGACGATCATCCTCTTCACCGGCGCAGCAGTAACGGTTGGAATGGGTACACAGTTCGACGATGACGCGGCGGGGTGGGCGGACGGGGTGGGAGAGACACCTTGGTACCATGTGCTCGAGCCATATACACCCATTGGGAGGCTAGAAAAGATTAGGAATAAGGGGTTCGTCAGATTGGGATTAGCTCAAGGGGCAGAGAGGAGAGACGTACTCGTTATCGCCATCGCAGGTCTCGAATACGCCGGGGTCGTAGTTGGCTGGGATGTTCTAGGGTTGCGTATTCAAGTAAGTTAAGCGGAGAACAAGGGTGGGAAGAGGGTAGCTAAGGAAAAGAAGACGTACCCATTCGCACCCCATGATATCATAGATGTGATTACAGTTAACAGTAGCGTCCGCACCCACACATGCACGGAAGCAGAACTGGTTATCAGAAATGAAGCTCGTCCATTCGTGATACTGCACACCAGGCCCAAACGTATTGCCGTAAACAAGACCGCCAGCTGTGTCGGCGAGGATTCAGTTTCGTCTCACAGAAACAAGAAAAAAACTCACAAGGATTCCCATTTCCATCCGCCCCTCTATTATCCAACTCCCCACCCGCATCTCCCCTCTTGATATTCAAAAACGTCAGGTCCCCGACGCCCGTGACTTGAACGTAATCCTTAGTTTTGACGAAATGAACGCCTTTTAGTGAGCCGTTGGGTATGACGCGTGTCCCGCGCCCGGACTTGGTGCACCATGCTACGTTCATGTGTTCCGTGTCGCCAATAGTACTATCGGGGCTGGCTGTCCGAGAGGAGATAAGGTTGAGAGAGATGGTAAAGGAAACAGATAGATAGAGAAGCGTACGTGGGCCCCATAAGCAGAAGTCCTCCGCCGAGCTGCATGATACATCAGTCAAAATGCGAGCAAATGCCGAGGAAAAGGCATTTCACTTGAGATACGCTGTCTGACAGTCCGACGTCTGACTGGACCCTGACCCGCACAAATTAGTCCCGAACTGGTTGCTTTGCGACTTTTGCGGGAGGTTGTTGACGTTGTAGCCCGTGTTCCAGATCTGATTCTTATTATTGTCGGTGCAGCCGTAGATCGCAATCTATTTCATATGTGAGGAAGTCAGGCTTAGGGATAGGAGGGAGAGGTACGTACGCGTGTTCCACCGGCTCGGTTACCCCCTGGGAGATCAACACATTTGCCCTTGTTGTTGTTCCACGCCAGACGGTTGTCGCGCTGAAGCCAACTTTTTTAAACTATAGCCCACCACACGGAAAAAACAACCCCTCACCGTATATGCGAACTGCTGATTCCCATTATTCGGTGTACACGTCCAAATCTGCAACAACGTCCCATCTGCACTGTTCCCATTCGTGATATCCAAACATTTATTCCCAAAAATCTTCACGTTCCCTCCGTCGAACGTCCATTTTTGGTTGTCAGAATAAGTACAACCTTCGATGGTCACGGACGCGCCATCCGTGTTTGACGCCGCTGTCAGACATTTCCCTGTTGTTGACAAGTTTTGGTTGAATGATAGCCGTCAACCAAGGTAAGGCGACGTGTCATACCGATGGTCAGACCGGGCTCGAGAGTTAACTCGCCTATGAAGCTAGAAATGTATGCCAGCACATCAACATCTCGTGCAGGTGGGGGTAACGGCAAGACGACGTACGGAGGGACTTGAGCCGCTGAAGCCCCGAGACCAGCGACGGCAAGGACACTCGCAATCAGTAGCATACCAATGAAAGAGTGTTACCCAGTTGATAGGGTACGAGGGTACGCAAGTGGAATTTGAGGCTCTGAAAAGGTGATCCTGCCTCTTTATATACGTTAACACCTAGCGCGTGCTTATTCGGCTTCGAATGCTGCACGCGTATAAAGGACCCTGCAGATATAAAAATAAACATGTTCTTGCGGTTAGGACCATAGCCGCGAGGTTGACTTTCGATGTGTGTTCAATTTCATGATCCAGGACGTACAAGTTGGACACGCGGATGCAGCACAAACTCCTATAAGTTTTGTATTGAATCAAATTGAGAAATTCGGTGAGCCCTGACCTGGTCATGAGCCACGAAGAAGCGCACGAACGTCGAGTAATCGCCGCCAGTTGATGTTTCCGGCATCGCACCCCTGCATCCAGGTCTTGGCGTATTTCTCTGGGAAGACCAGGCAGACTCCCGCAAGGTGGGCCTGGCGAATCTCCCCAGCTTCGCCCTATAAAACCGGGGCGAAGAGCCGTCTAAGCGTGTGGTAGCCGAGTTGTCTGATCGTCGGCACAGATTAGACTTGGAAGAAGTCTGAACCTGCATTTTCAGCAAAGCTTAGTCTACAAGTGTGTGATGATAATCAAGACAGCACAGAATCAATGGAAACCAGTGGTGTTGAAGAGAGAGAAACGGATTTCGTGTGTCATCATACATGAACGCGTTGAGGAGAAACTCGAAAACTATGGCAAACAACGTTCCTCACCGACTACGACAACGGGCTGATCATCACCGATTAGAGCTGCACACAACGATATCTAGAGACCACGAGGCCGTTCGTTGACGTTCCGTGGGTCCCGGAAGGAGCTTGGTAACCTCCAAGGCAAGTCCCACAGCTGTGAAAGACTTACTCGGCGTCAAAATCAATCTTTTATCTTTCCAGATCTCTTGTTCTCATTGAACTGCATCGTCTCTGTACTGTCTAATATGCCCGCAAAATATTCTCATATAAAAAAGCGCACGGCGTCAGGACTGCACAGGAAGAATGGCACAGTGATCCCGGCCAAAGATGCGCATGCGCACCACCGCGACCACCATGGCCGACCAAGCCCACGCACAGATCGCAGCATCTCCAAAGCCGTCTCTGCCGTCGCACAGCTTGAGCAGTGCATCGCTCGTCTCTTGTTGCTACGGTACGAGCAGGACATAGCCCGTCTGTACTCGACGAGGCTCTATAACGTCGCACTCATGCACCTCCCTACCTTGGTCATGCGCTGCATCGCGCTCGGTGGACCAGGCTGGCTCGTCCACAACAGTGACTCTGAGGTTATCAAAGATTTTTTCCGAGCCGCGATCGGGATGGACATGCGTCAGGCTGGCGAGCGCGTTGCGACCAAGAGCGTGTTGTGGTCGTATACCGCCCTTCGGCATTTTGTATGTGTTTCTTAAGCCGCTTTTGTGGCCCATAGCGCTATCTTGTGGCTGAGTACATTGTATATGCAAGGCAATGTCGAACAATGTGCCAATCTGCGCTAAGAGGGGTCTGCACTCGCTTCGATTGTTGGAGTGTTATCCGGCGCTTAAAGCGTATATCGATGTGCTCGAGGCGATGCCGCCTCCTTCGTTCTCTAAACCCCCACATCTTGGTTCACTTCAGGAGGGCCAGGAGGCACTTGAGGACGCATGCGAGCTCAAGTTCGGAGAAGAGAGTGGGAATGGATGGCATAAGAACTGGCGTGCCCAAGTCCAATTAGGGTACGAACGCATCGTCCAAACACTCTGGCGAGTCGCGCGCGAATTTGACGTGCGCGGGTACGGTAGCGTTTTGCGGGAGAAGTTAGTCTCCAAGTGGTGCGATTGTGGATGTTCTTCTGATCATCTCGGTCAAGTTTGCGAGCGGACGGTGAGGGAGGAGGAGGCGGAGAACATAAGTGGTAATGGGAGCAAAGTGCGTGTGGGGAAGCAGAGGGAATGGGATGGGCGGGGGAGCGGTGTGTATGGATGGGAGACTCTGGAAGAGGAGGATGTTTGGGAAGTTGGGCTTGATTTTGTGGGAAGCGAGGTACAGGACGAGGACGCGGGCAGGATGGTGATGACAGTGGGGGAGGTTGTAGAGTGGAGATTTTATAAAGCCGAACAGGAAAAGGAAAAGGTGAATTCTAAAAATGATGTCCTACGCGCATTCACGGATTTCGTAACAGGGTAATACCGCTTTCCGACAAGGGGACTTCCAAAAAGCCATAGACTACTACACTACTGCGCATGAGATCGAGCCAGAACTTCCACATTACCAGCTCAACCTCGCCGCTGCGCATTTGAAACTCCAAAAGTCCGTTTCCGTTCTCTCTCCTATTCTCATCTCATCATCCCATCATCATTATACTTTAAACTATATTGACTGACAACCATCGACAGCTGGATCAAAGCCGAAGTCGCGTGTACGAAGGCCCTGAGCCAGCACCGGAGCAGTAAAGGGTATTACCGCCGCGCACGTTCCCGTAGGATGCTGAGCCGGCCGGATGAGGCTATTAGAGGTACACACGTCATTTCTATACTGCACCCTGATTTAACATGATTCAATTCAAACAGATCTCCGTGCGGTGCTGAAGCTCCAGCCTGCGAACGCCGAAGCGCTGGCTGAGCTACAATTGTTAGTACCGCTCTCCCCGGAACCTAGTACCCCAACGTCTACCTCGACTTCCTCTTCCCCCTGCTCTTCCTCTTCCTCATCGTCGTCCTCTCCACGGTATTCGTCCTCATCCTTCTCTCCCCCGCTACTCACCAAGATATCTACCCCACCAACAACCTCAAGCAAAAAAATCAAATACCCTCCATGGCCACGGACTAAAGCGGACGAACGACGATTCAGAATCATGTTTTTCCCCGCGTCGCTTGAGGATTTTGCGAGGGAGTGCTTCTGCGAGAGTATCGGCTGCCCGCATCATTCGCATTTGCATGATCATGGGAATGGGAATAGGGGTGGAAAGAAGCGACGGGAACGGGGGTATAACAAGAAGGAGAAGGAGAGTGAAGAGAGTGACGGGAAGTGTAGTAGGCTGAGAGAGATGGAGCAGATAATCAAGTCGGAGACGATCGTGTATCCCAGTTGGGAGCGGTATTATGTGAAGAGAGCGGAGTAGGTAAATTGGAATACTGAGTTTCCGGGATTCTGGACTGTTCAGGGGTTCTATGTGCTCATCCGAGCTTCGTCAGTATGTTTTATCTCTTACAACTTATGTTCTTGGCGACCCAGTCGCAAAACAGACGGTACGGCGAATTGGTCTTGGTTACTTGGAAGAATGATAAGAGCTCTATCAGAGGCCTGTGTCGCACCGATCAAATGTTCGCTTCATGGGTGTCGCTGCATGGATTCGTTGAGTTTTCCTGTCGCCGACTTGAGGGGTTCACTTCGACAGAATAAATCTGTGGTTCTGTACGCCTAAAATCGTAATAAATTCAAGGGCACTTGGCACAGTTGGTAGCGCGCACGCTTCGCATAGGAACAAGATTTGCGTGAGGTCGTGGGTTCAACTCCCACAGTGTCCATGAATGTGAAGTTTAATCGAAATCTTTTACTTTTTATGTTACAGTAGTCGGATTGGTATTTAATTAATAATTCCATGTTTTGTGGTACCGACAAATAAGTGTGTTAACATAACTATTTTCATGAAACTGCTGAAGGAGGTCTAGCTCAATATTCTCATAGCATGGATGATAAACTTGAAAGAGAATTCTAAGTCAAACAATTCCTTAGAGAGTCACTACAATACCTTGGAGACTCACTACAATCCTTAAAGACACACTGAACTCAGTTTTCCTTCAAGTGGGTGTGGGAGTAATCAATTTGTGATAAACTCATTATAACAAAGTTTCCTCTTCACAATGTGATCTTGAAGTTAATGTTGTGTCATATTGGAACCTTGTTCATTGTGCTACCATATTACTAGTGGTCATTGGGTACTCATAGAGCCCAAGCTTCAATGGCAGCAGAGATAATAAGCAGTCTCAGATTCAGCCCACAGAAATTTTTTGAGTCAGGGTAAGGACAAGTAGCTGACAAAAACTTGTCCTCCAAAAGCACGATGCTTTATTATTCTATTGCAAACTGGGTGCAGCATTATCCAACATTTGGACAATCTCACTGAAGAATTTTCAAGAGAAAGAAGATCAAAGCCTCTCACCACAGGCTGTTCAAAGTTAATCTACACAATTACTGGACATTACTGTTAGGACTCTTCAACTATCTTTTATGAGGCAGGTTATGAAACAGTCAAGAACTATATCTGTTTGTTTAAATCATTGACAGTTATTTGAGCAGGACACAAGATTTTAAGAGCACATTGCTTTGATGTGTGCTTATGTGTAGTTATATAACTGCATTAAGTTTAACCCTACTAAAAAATCAATGTTCATGACCAACAATAATTATCAAACAAGTGTGCTTGAATCAAAGCTTATGTGAGCTGTATAGGTTATAAGATCTGTTACTAATACATTGTTACTTGTCATGTCTTCAATGCATTGTTTGTTATGTCTCTATGAGACAATGTAGGTATAGTGTTGCACTAAATCAAATTTTAAATTTATGAGCCTCTGATCTTGTTGCTAAAGTTTTACCTTTTTTGGAACATATACATATATATCTGACTGATTTTTTTATTGCCATGAAGCTGCTCTACACTCAATATTAAAAGTTAAACTCTTTTTGGGCCAACTTCTGCTCACTCTTATCAATGGTCTTTTTACAAGAAATCACTTTTTTCTAAAAAAAAAAAATTGTCACAGTCAGTCAAATCTTTATACAGTGCATTCTTAAATACTACACAATAGAAGCATTTTATAGATTATTTACATTGTAACTATGGTACTCTAGCCCATAACTTTCTAATCAACAAGTTATCAAGCCCTTCTTGTATAAGGGCAAAAAGCTAACTATGAAAAGAGAAGCTGAAGCTGTAGAATATGGAAATCCTGGCTAGTGATAGCAGAACACAACAAAACTATATAAAAATAATAGCAAGTGCAAGTTATGCAATTATATAATTGATACTGCAATGCACCCACACCTTAAACTTGTAATATCCTTACTCAAAGCCAAGGCACAGAGTAATTATAAAAAAGAATGATAGAAAAACAAAAAATCCTTTGAATTAAAGCTCCTACTAAATGAAAAGCTCCAAACATATCAGGCCAGTATATGACTCTTGAAATCAGCTCTTGAGTCCTTTTATCACCTTATCATTGCTTGTTTATAGTATTAATAAAGTCTGCAGATTGCAAAGTGAATAATGCTTAGACCTTCTTATTATCATCAACATTGTCATCATTGTTAGAAGATAAATCAGTGTTGAATGCTACATGAGAGTGATTAAAATGAGTAATATTTGCAGACTCATTGTTGAATGAGAAGCACTTGTAATAATATTCCTTGGCTGGAGAAATGATTTTGTTCTTCATCTTCTAAGGCATATTTGCAATATAATTCAGAGAAAGGTGTTTATAAAAGCTTCAATAGTGACATGTGTCCTTGCCTTACAAGTCAAGCCACTTGTACTTTGGTAGATCTTCTATAACTCTTTCCCTTCTCTTCTTTCTCCTATGATATGTTATGAACTTCCTTTGTTGTGCTTGAATATGAAGCAATCTGTATGTTTTTTTAGTTAGTGAGAATATTTTTGACAGCAGTAAGAGTGAGTTTCTCTGCTCTGAGTGGTAAAGAGAATGCAAATAATGAAAAAGTCAGGATAGTGTAAGGGCAACTTCAGGGAGCTGTGGAACTCACACCACTGGCAGAGGGATATCCAAAGATGTATTAGCAAGTGCTACAGTGTACAGAGCTAGCTACTCACCTGGCGGAAGGATATCCAAAGAGAATAAGTCTAGGGAGTCCCTATGCCAGGATGTGGATGCTTCTGGGGCCCCAAAAGTGTGGGAATCAACTGTATAGTACACATAAGCCACTGAAAAAGGAGTGTGGGAATAAAAGATGAAAAACTCGGACATTGCCAGAGAATGGATTGATAATCTCCATCAGGTGACTCTGGCAAGTCAGGTGGTCAGGAAAGGGTCAGGATGACCAGGAAGGGATCAGATGACCTTGGGAACAATGTTAGGTGATCAGAAATGTGGACACAATATGTACAGATAATATCTAAAGGGGGGGAGAAGAGAAAAGGAAGGGGAAAAAGGGAAGGAGAAAGGAGGGAATGGTCTCTGAGGATTGTCCCCTTACAGATAGAGGTTAAAGTTAGAATGAAAGTTCTTAAGAATAGAGTTGACAACATCAACAATAGAGAGAGCATGACTGAGTGCAATAAAGGCCTCAGAGGCAGAGATGATGTCCTGGATGTTCAGCAAAACTCATTTCTTAATGTTGTGAACAGAGTGTGCAAGTGCCTCTTGAACTCAATTGCTTTACACAAGAATCCTTCTGAAATTCATCTTTAAGGCTTATTTAGACAATATTTACAGTTTAAGCAGGAGTTATATTTCTAAAATGGCACAAATGATAGTTAGCAGAGGACATGGATTTATAAAGAGCAGCTCAAGCACTCTGGTTATCTCTGGACTAGGTGGCAGCACTGAAGAATCACTGAGAGGAGAAGTCTCATCCTTGATTTGTGTCAGAATGTCATGCCTAATAAATAACATCTTCAGCTCCATCATCAAAGCATCATAGTTTAATCCATCAAACTTTTGTTCAAATTGAACATGCAAAGCATTTTGTAAATGGAAGGTACTATGATTGGAGAGATAATGGAAATTTCAATTGAGCAAAAAATCATGTGATTATATGATTTGTACTTGTTATTGTTCTGGTACAAAATAACAAAGCCTTTTGTCATGTCCTGCCATTGCTGGTCAGCATTTCCATATTCTATAGCCTCAGCTTTTCTTCTCCATGGTCAGCTTTTTGCCCTAACTTTGACAGATTATGAGCCTACTTTGTGCATCAGCTCAATACACATTTAATACTATGATGCACCTTAATAACATTTGTTCTTTCATATGCTGCCAGAGAACTTTTTCCCTTCATTCTCTCTTCATTCTCTCCTCCAATGATTTTCTTCTATATTCTTTTTTTAACTCTATTATTTTGTCCTACTTTCAACCTGTAGGCCTCATTGGTCTCATTTCACTTGTAGACATCTGTTTAGAGAATGGTTCTGACCTGTTGGCAGTACTGGAAACAAGTGTAGGCCATTAATGGCAGAAAATGGAAGTATAAGTATAACTGGGATGTATGAGTTGCCACAAATGATTGTGTGAATGAGAAAAAAGCAAGACCTTGATGGTGATGGTTATGAGAATAGTAAAGAAGTCAATAGTAAAATGGGCACATCAGTGCTTTGTTTGTGCCAAAATAAGTATAGGCAGTGTAGAATATTATAGTTATTCCTCAGTCACTCATAATAGTTGACTAATATAATAATTACCTGTAGAATATTACAGTTGTTCTACAGGTTGTGTGAGTGAATAATTCTGTAAGTAAAAGTGTAGTGGACTCACCCTCAGTCACTCACAATAATGTAGCTGACTGAGGGCTAATTGTTTGTGCATGCAAAAAATTTAAAAAGAAGAAACAAAGATAGGTAAATACTGATCATTGTGTAAGGTGGCTGATGCCACTAGAAGAGGGAAGTATGAGAAAGGAAATGTAATCACAAACCCCACATCGAGTCATCAGTTGAGTAAGCTGCTGGCTCAACAGGCAGCAGTTTTTCAGATTTCACAGAAAGAATAAACTAGTATGTACCAGGTACTTTTGGTGGCTAATTGGCACATTGTCTAGTGGCATAATCTTCAGCTAAATGAGCCATTACACCACTTAAAACAAGGCATCTTCGTCCTCTCATTGCTGTGCCCTCATCTTATTCTCTACCGGATGAGTCCTTCGTAGGGGCACTTGGCACAGTTGGTAGCGCGCACGCTTCGCATAGAAATAAGATTTGCGTGAGGTCGTGGGTTCAACTCCCACAGTGTCCAGATTTTTTGACAAGGATTGACCCAATTTCGACGCTTGTCCGTTTCCGATCAACCGGCCCATCATGGTTTGTTTCCCTCCTCGTTCAACAGTGTTACTTGGGATATTTGCCAACAGAAGCAAGGGGTGCTATATCCTGTCCATTACAGGTACTCAGCTCTAGCCAACTCTCGGCGTGTAACTGCGGACAAATGTTCATGTTCGAACTTCGGTATCTGTATTGGAATTTCTCTGCAATCAGACCTTGTCCTTCATCTCAACTGTCGCACAACTTGCGCCCAGGGTCACTAGTATGTGCAGATCTTGACACTAGACAAGCCAATGTCCGGTATTTTGACGGGGGCCAATCTCCACATTTTCCCTTTTTAATCCCTCATTGTCTCGTTTTTGGTGCGCGCCATGCACAACTGTTATCCATCTTCGAAGCTGGCCGCCTCGTCTGTGTAATACAAACAACAATAGGTACGAAACCTTGGCAGACAGGGGAGTGCTGGCCATGGTTTCCAATCGTAGATCCATAAAAGCCCCGGTCGCTCCAGTGTGCTCTCCCTCTACTGCCTTGATTTTCATCGCACCCCGTTTCCTATCTTAATCAACAATGTATCTTGCCCCGCCCTTCCCACCCATTCTCCGCGACTACCCAGTCTTCGTGGTGAGTTTCAACTCTCCCACCTCCCGCTCACATCCTAATGTACCGCTTCGAAAAAAAAAAACAGCCACCACAATCAAAGCCCAAACTGCAGCTTCCAAGCAGTCTCTACGCTCTCAAACTTGACTTCGGCCGTCTCTGGCTGACGCGTACTCCGCGAAAACTCCAGCCCCGGCCAAAACAACCTAACTGCAATCCCTACCCCACCTGTGACTCCGAATCTGGATATGGTGCGGACTCGAATAGCTACCTTGAACCTTGTCCTCGTCCTCGACCCCGAACCCCCGTGTTCACCCGCCCGCCACTGCCTGCCCCTGCGTCCGACCTCAAATCCCTCACGCTTCACACCGTCCCATTTGAGCACGCAGATCCCAGGGCTTCTTCCGTTGTTGACTTTCACTTCACCCTGAATCGCTTGCCCCCAAGACCACCACCGCGACCACCGTCGCCGCCGCCGCCACCACCACCATCACCATCAATGCCAATGCCAATCAAATTCCCCCAACTCCTTCCCTTCACGCTAACCTTACCTTCGGACGAAAATGAAGGTGCGGAAAAGACTGAGACTGAGGCTACGGGTGGGGGTAGTAATTTGAAGGTGTACGACTGGGCCAATCAGCCGTCTGTCGTGTTCAGTCCGATGGGGGACGTTGATTCGGTGCGAGCGAGGGCATGCAGTGGGAGTGAGACTGGGGCGAGGTATGTGTCGCCGCTTTTACGCTCCCCATCCCCATCTCTGCCCTCGGCCTCGGCCTCGGCCTTGTCGAGAGACGTATTTGGATCACTGCAGGATGCTTGGGCACGCGAGCGGGATAGGATGTGGGCGTCGTCGTCGTTCGAGTCCGATGATCATGGAACTGAGGATTCTCTAGATTCAGAGTCGTGTGATGGTAATTACTCTTTACTTGTTCCTTGCACCGTCGGCTGAAGCTTTCTGTGTTCACTTATCATTAGACGACAATTCGTTTTGGCCGAGCTTCAGGTTTGATGACTCGGAGGCGTATCTTGGCGACGAGGAGGATAGCTGTACTTGGAGCGACTTTAGTGAAGACGAGGCGACTCCGATCCCTGCAGAGGAAAATGAAGACTGTTTTGGTTGGCTGGATGCTGAGATTGAGTTTCTCTTCGCAGGTTTCGAGAAGGCATTACGTGTGTCTTTGGTCTTTTGTCTCTGTTTTCCGCTAGCGATCTGATTTGTCGACAGACTGATTCGTGGTACTAATACAAACAGTGGTTGACCGTGGGGTTGTGGGCTCCAATTTGAGATTGTAGTGATGTTTGAACGCTTATGATTATGCCTATGTATGTTTTGGAATTTGTCTTCGTATATGCTATGCACCCGCCTGTCGAATTTTTTGAGCAACTTCATGTAGCGTTTCGAATGATGAATATGCCGAGTTTAATTAAGATTAGTTTCTCGATCTGCATAAGAATACAAATGACTTGGCTCGAAGCACTGTCAGTGGCCGACATGTAAGCTCGGCTCCGCGTCGCAAACAGACGACTCTAGATATCGTACGGCTTGGTCAAATCAGAGACAAAATCATCAAGATCTCCCGGAGACCGTAAGGTGGGTCCAAGCCAGATTGGTATTGCAACTCACTTGAACCCAAAAGTGATCGGGCAACGGGGACTGTCAAAAATGCAAGCACTAGTGCAGCCGTGACAGTGGGTATGCTCCTTAATGTATGGTGGGCGGTAAATTTTTTTGATTCATTACAGTGGTAGAATTTTGTCGAGGGCGGTGAAAGCGACTGTAAGTGTGGGTGGATAGAGGACTACATACTTTATGGAAGAGTGAAAGGATGTCAACCATAGATGTAGAACGACATTTCGTTGGCCTGATTTATAAATTAAGTTAAATACGACTTTGCGCATTACCCCTGCGAAGAAACCTCATTAGAAAGGTCAAGCCGGAAGAAAAAAAGGACGTCAACGAACCTATTGACAGTCGCAAACTCATGCATCTTCAGCTTCGTCTTCACGGCCTCGCTGTCGATACCCTCGACGATATTGACCATCTCCCTCGCCATCCTCTCCTCTATTGTCTTCCCCGGCCTCGCCCTACTTGATTCCTTGATATGCTTCAACGCAAAAAACATCCTCTTCTTCTCTGACAGCGCTGAAGGTTTGTACACCGTCTTCCCTCCCGATCTGTGGCTTAGGATCCTCACTGCCGGTGCCGCATTCAGAATTGCCTGCCTGAATATAGGAAGAGGCGGGGCGCGGGTCCATGCGTGGATGTGAAGAAGGATGTTGGAGACAATGCGGGATGCGCGTGCACGATGGCCGTGTCGCATGAGATGGGAGGTCACGTAGTGCAGCAGGGGGTCTTCTGCGGGGGGAATGGACATTAGTATTGGCAACGGGTCGGTCTCAGGGATGATGGGCTCGCGGGCGGCATGGGAGTCGACGGCGGCCTGGCCGAGTCCAGCCATGGCGTAATCGAGGGTGGCCTTGTCATGCGAGACAGCGGCAGAGAGCGCACGGGCTGTCACCGCCGTCGTCGTCGTCGTCGTGGGCAGCCATCTGCGCGCTGTGAGGCGCAGCGAGGGCAGTATTGACGGTAGCATTGAGAGCGTCGGCTTTCGGAGGAAATTTCAATACCAGATTTTGAAATTCCGCATCACAAACTCCTTCGAATCGGTTGGCATTTGGGTGGTATGTAAGATAACCGACTTTGTTTCCTCAGCCAATCCCCTTCGCAGCGTGCTACTGAGTTCTGGTGAGTATGTGTATTCGGTTCTGCTGCTCATGTGTATCATAGATATCGAGTAAGAGTGTAAACTCAAGTGACACATGCTGTGGTGTCTGTTTCTTGTTCTGGATAACTGTGGATCATGGTGAACTGAGCTCTTGTTATTTTTCATGTTTAAGATGGATCTTGATCGTGACTGGCTACTGACAGAACTTTGCAAGCCCTCTCAAATTATTTGATGTTTATTCTCGTCCCCCGAGTAGTGCATGTGTCAAGTCTTGTGACCGACCATCGAACATTTTTGCTGCATCTCGTGGAGATCTACTATCACAGATTATTGTCAACCCCTTCAAACAGCGCCTCTGGCACATGCCCGCGATCCTGTCCCGAGCTATCTGATCTCCACAGATTCGAAGCCGGACGACAATGTGACTCATTTCTGATGGCATATTTTGTTTCCCCAATCTGGCTTTCAGTTGTCGTGCGCCAAGTCGCAATTGTCTCATGACTGATTGACGGCATAATCACAGGAAAAGAGAAAGCCCAAATATTCCCACGTAATTGAGGCCTAGGTGGGATATAAGAACAGAGGGTGGGGTCGAGTGGGTATCATCTCACTGACCAACGAACTCTAGAATAATTAATATGGCTCAGACTGTTGCGAACTCCAAAGCGTATCCTACATTGATTGAGGTATATTGGAAGTGATCTACATCAGAAACAAACCGTTGACAAACCCTGACTAGGTCGATCCCTTCGTGTGAGTTGCGTCACTCGACCGGTAGCTTTACCCTTACTTGCGGGGAAAATCCAAGTTTCGCAGAGAACCAAAAGGTATGGTGACTTCGGCTTGTTATTACCATACTCACAACCTTATATAGGGTCTCCATAATCGTTGGCAGTATGTCGCCTGTATAACGGATGCTTTTCATGCCCTGACGTGTCTGTGAAGCCCAGATATCCCTGCCTACGTGACAGTAAAGCCCGGTGAGGTAAAAGTATCCCCTAGTTGAAGATACTGTCTCTATCAACACAAGTATCATCCAGATCTTCAAGATTCAATGTGTAGGTAAGCGACATCTCGAACATCTATCCTTTTGACCAGCATCTGAGAGCTACCGTTTCCCCCATAGACTGGACGGGGGGCCAAATTGGTAACAATGACTGTATGTCTTCCTTGAACCTTTCTTTTCTGGCTCGGGTATGACATCTGGTTTTGTAGATGCCGATGACGTCCGGGACGTCGACCTGCATAAAGTTCATAACCTATCCGGGCCTATTGGAGTAGAGGGTGCCGAGCCAGGAGACTGCCTCGTCGTCGAAATTCTTGACGGTGAGTGTGTCTCGGAGACAAACAATCACTCCATTGACAAATTTAAACAGTCAACTACTTCGAGAAGATGCCATGGGGATTCACTGGCATTTTCGAGCGCGAGAATGGTGGCGGCCTCTTTGGTAATCCTGCATTCCATACTTATCATTTCCATAAAAAACTGTAACCAATGTATAGCCACGGAATTCGATAGCCACGCTGCCAAAGCTATCTGGGATATGGAAGGTATTTATGCCACTTCGAGGCACATTCCTGGCATACGCTTCGCCGGCATCACTCATCCCGGGATTATTGGGACTGCGCCCTCCACTGAGCTACTCGCCAAGTGGAATGACCGTGAAACCGGCCTAATTGCGCAGCATGCTGACTCCGTCCCCCCTGTCGCATACGCTCCCGATCCTCAGGGCGCGTATGTTGGCCAGGATCTTTCCGATGACTTGAGGGCCAAGATTGCGAGCGAGGGTGCAAGGACTATTCCTGGACGTGAGCATGGTGGTAATTGTGATGTACGCTTCCACGTCTTGATTATGAGTATTAATTGCTCAAAGCCTATACAGGTCAAAAATCTATCAAAGTATGTTTTCCCTAGTTGATTCCAGGCTTTTTTTTTCTATCTTTGTCCAGGGGTTCGAGGGTTTACTTACCGGTTTTTGTCTCCGGGGCCAACTTCTCTGTGGGAGACCTGCACTTTTCTCAAGGTGATGTGAGGTCCATTTCTCTTGCACTGTTCACAATAATCGCCTGATGCATATGTTTCATCTTCCAGGGCGAGATGGCATTTTGCGGGGCCATAGAGATGGCTGGGATCGTAACGTTCAGGACTAGCATCATCAAGGGCGGTGTTGAAAAGTTTGGGTTGATGAACCCCATATTTTTGGTATGATCCTCTTGCTACCCAATTTTGTTGCCTATCATGAATCTGATCCGCTGCAGCCCTCTCCCGTAGATCCGAAATACGCCCAACAAGTTGTGTTTGAAGGCATCAGTGTGAACGTACACGGAGATGGAGAACAGTACAACATGGACACGACGGTCGCATACAAACAGGCTGCATTGAACGCTATTACCTATCTTGGGAAGGTTAGCTGATCATCGTTATATCTTGGGTGATAGAGGGATACTGATAATCTGTTCATGTAGATCGGCTACAGTGAGTCCCTTTCACGCCCTTACAAAATTTGGTCAAATGGTCATAATCATCATGTTTAAGCGCGTGAACAAGCCTATCTGCTCCTTTCCGCGGCACCCGTTGAAAGTCACGTTGGTGCCATCGTTGACTCGCCGAATGCCTGTGTAACATTAGGCATACCCACTGCAATTTTTGATCGGGTATTGTTCTATTCTTGTGGGTATCATAGACACTAATGATGGTAACCACTCAGGACATTCTGCCGAACCCTGAGGGTTTCACGAAGCACGATTTTGGCCAGTGCGCTATCAGAAGCGATGGAGTTATCTAGATTCATCAGGTCAACAACCATCCGATTTCAAAGTATTTATAACAACAAAACAACTTCCTATGTACACTGTAGAAAAGCAGGCATAAACATCGAACATCGAACACATGTTCGAATTGTGTTCGAATTGTGATAGTAATGAGACCGCATACTAAGCAAAGGACCTTCTTAGGTGTTTGAGAACCTTCTGGGGCGGTGACTGATTTGCTTTCACCGCCGGCCTTGGAAGCTTGATCACGTTGTTTCTCAAGTTTGGTATTCTCCCTCTTATGATGAGCATGTTGCGCAGAGTGTATAGCCTTCGTTCCTTTCTTGTCAGAGAGATAACACATTAGCAATATGTGTGTAAGCCTGCAGCTTACAGCAGTTTGACAGAACTAGATATCCTAAATCATATAGCTGATTTAGATATGTGCTTTTTACAAGCTGTGATGAGCTATGCCCTGAGACTATAGGATGGATCTGTCTTGTTGAGGACTTTTCTCTTCAAACCCCTGACTTCATCCCTATCCCCAACCTCACTGCACTCAAATAGGGCCTTGTTTCCAAAACTCCATGGTTAATCCCAGCCCCAGCCTTGGTGTGCTTGATTTGCACTGAACCTAGTGCTTGATCCCAGCTACAACTTTGCTGCACTTGGCTAGAGTCTTGAGTCAATGCTTATTTCTAGCTCCAACCCCTACAACCTTTTTCAAGCTCAATGCTTAATGCCAGTTCTAAATTCATTTAGCACAGTTCCATCTCATTGGGAGCTTTGCTCAAACCTCCTGCTTAGGTTCAGCCCAACCTTGCTTCATGCCCTGGATCTGATGTTTTTATCTTATTGGAGGCTTTGCTCTCAAACCCTTGACTCACAACCTTTTGTTCATTTCTTTATGCCCTGTGCCCTGTCACAGATCTATCTCATTTGGAACATTGCCCCCAAAACCCCTGACCCACCATCTTTTGTCCATCTTTTCTAATCTCCAGAGAACATATTTAAAATAAACTAAGCTATGAAGTCATACAATTCTAGCCTCACCCTTGCTACTAGGTTTTGTCGTAGTGTGATAGTAACACAACACAGTGAGGACAAAGAGGAAGTTACACAATTTATTCATAGATCAAATGCAGTAGCTGGATAAGAGATATCAGATCAAGTCACCCAGAGAAGGTTCAGTCTGAATGTTCTGAGCAGCACACTCCCATAACCTGTTGGAATCCTAAACCCTGGTGAGCTAGATTATACAGACACTGTAAGTGTTAATCCTTAGTCTGTAGAAGAATTGACTCTGATTGTCCCCAGATTATACAGACCATAAGTATCAATCTAGCATACAATTCTTAGTATTAATGTCCAAGTGTTCAGTTAAGTATTGCTCACCCTCAGTCTGTAGCAGAAATTGACTGAGGATGATCTAGGGTACGTATGTCATATATATATCTTTCTGTGTCTATTGTTCAGATAGGTGGCCACGGTAATAAAGGAAATGTGAAATGTGTGGATATCGTGATGATGTGGCGTGCTAACATTTTTTTCTGCGCCAGATCGCAACACACGGTCATGATAAGAGGAGGCAAAATCTTCAAATTCGCATGTATTTTTGATTGTATACTATGGCAAAAGTATGCATGGGGGCTATAGACAAACACAAGAATCGTGGCTTACTCGCAATTCTGGTCTTAGTCTGTTTACTGCTTGCAATCAGTCATCGTGTTTGCTAGTATTTGCCAACATCACAACCGTTGGCAAGCACCTTACCATCTCCGCGGGTTTCTCTGATGGTTAGAACAACAATCTACCCAAGCATCACTCGCACTCTTGCATCTTCCAGCCTAATGCTCACTCTAATTCAAATATCATACTCATTGAAATGGGGGCGACAGATCACCCCCTTTCTGCTGTTTGTCTTGGTATGGCGGCTCGAATTTATTCTTGCATGAAACCTACTTCAAAAGTTGAAAGCTGTCCCAGGCTAACTCTCCTACCCATGTACTTATTGTAGTTTGAATCCATGATTATATCTAGGAGTGAGACAAATGAATCGTGTTAATGGCCTATTTGTTTCAGAATAGGATGGTATTGAGCGATAATTCAGATGATCTCATACATACTTGTACCAAGATCGACTCTTCTTCCCTCGGGACGTGGCCAGCCAAGAAATGTGGCTCCACAATAGGAGACGAAAATGTGTTGGAGTAATACAGTGACATTGACTCCCATTTATCTATGCATGCTCATTCCCCCTTTCCCAATGCCAACGAGGGGTTTCCCGAGACCCCAAGTTTCACAAATTCATGTATAGTCAGTCGTCTTGCTTCTCTTCCACCATCTCTCTATATCCACCTCTGAAGCCTCTTATTCGCCCACATGACTGGACCGCTGAACTGTAAGTACGATCTTGAGTAAGTCAGAGTGTTCTCCAATAACAAAACCTGGATGTATTCTGATCTATCACTGTTACAGACGTGAGGTCCGTTATTGCTCGGTAATTAAGACTTCTTTTGAACCAAATTTGATGTCTCATTGATCTATTCAAACAAAGAATTGTGGCAAGACTGAAAACGAGCTTGCTGAAAAAGATCAATCTGCCGTCCTTCAGCTGTGTGGTAATTGCAGAAAGTATGCGACATCATACTATTTTTTGAATTAAGATTGAAGTTTCTTATTTTCTTTTTGCTTATAAGCATTCGTTATTGCTCCGCCGAATGTCGTAAGTCAAGTTTGCGACTAGAACAGCGAGAATTGAATCGCGAACCCTCGAAGAACTCACAGATTGGTCGGCCCATCGTAAGATATGCAAAAAAGGATATCAGCCTCTGCACCACACAAAGAAAATGGATAAACTCAATTTCCTTCGGTCACGATTTCTCCGTACCAAAACATCTCCGATACCCGTAAACGCGATCCAAGCCATTTTTGTACGTGTACTCGATGATTAGAGCGGGAAAAATATCGATGACTTCCATATCACAGAGAGATTGGACAGAAATATATAAGGCATTATTAACTTTTATACTCATCAATGCTTCTTCTGTCTCTGTGTCCGCGTCGTCGTCGAATCACGACTTCTCAGCCCCTCAAGTTCTCTACATCAGACTCTTGATGCCTTCTACCTCCAATCTCGAAATGAAAGCGCGCTGTGCACTACGGGTCGACGACGCCGAGTTCCTGACATTGGAAGAATTTCGACGCGCCACCGTCAACAAGTCCCATCGGTTATACTCCGAAGAGAACGGTCAGATTCTGGATGGATACAATCGCCATATTCAAGTGCAATGTAGAATGCCTCACGAACCTAAGGCTATCGGACGCCTGAGCCTTCATATGGTCGTGCAACGTCTGCAAGTTCAGCATGAAGGCGTCCCGTTGACATATTTCAAGAGCTGGTTTCACAAGGATGATGATAATGCGACGCAGTCGATGTTTCGAGATTGCACCTGGCTCGAATATTTGAAGAAAAAAGTTGCTGATGGGGAGGGCTGGTATCATCATTAATATAACCGCTTTTATTCGGACTTTAACTCATTTCAAATATTGTTCTTACATACATGATTATTACTTGATTCGTTTTCATAACGTTATCAAATCCACGGTTCAGTCGTTTGGTTCGATATCCACGGATGCCGACATATCTATTACCTTCTTCCTCGATGGGGGGTCACAAATCCATAGGGCTGAAGAAGCTGATTTTACAACTTGCGCTTGTCAAGAAGTATCGATACAGATGATCCGGGAAATCACTGGTGCCATGTTATGATTGATCGGCATTTTCCGGCGTGCCATGATCGAGACTTAAGCGCGACTCGATCGCGACTGTCTATTTCTGACAATTCATCTTGTCAAACTCTCTTGAATAAGTGACTTCGTTCAGATGATGCCCCTCTACCTCAGTATTTCGGCACATGCATGCTTAACGTTACTCTTTGAGCCACCGTTTGGCCCCAGATCTACAGAAGTCAGTAGTTGGGCCCAGGCCTCACCTGGAGCCTACTTATGAAATCGCAGAGTGCAGATGGCTAGATTCACTTAGATAACGCCTGTCTCAAGCACTTTATCCTGCACCGCAATGTCAAGGCAATCTACAACTGCTCTAGTGGAGGAAATTCACCGTCTCAAGCTCGAAGTCAACAGCCTCAAGACTCAACAAGGTCCCGAGCTATCTGTCGGGAACTACTTGCTCACCCGTCTTGAGCAGCTTGGCGTCACTGTAAGCGTTTAGGCCAATAGTCTATAGCCAACGATGTAACGCTATTGTAGAACATTTTTGGTGTCCCAGGTGACTTTAATCTTGGTTTCCTGGTAAATTCAATTTTTTGCTTGTTTTGCTCCAATGCCTGAGATTCATCTCGCTGATCACATACTCAGGATCTCGTCGAGGATCATCCTACAATCAATTGGGCAGGCAATTGGTATGTTATCATGAGTTTTTCTCACACGAAAATTAATCCGTATCAGCAATGAATTGAATGCTGCTTATGCGGCCGATGGATATGCACGAGCCAACAACTCGATTGGTGTCATTCTGACTACGTGCGATAAATGATAATTTGTTGATTAAACCTTGTCTTACATTCTCATTTAGCTTTGGAGTCGGCGAGTTATCCGCTGTCAATGGGATTGCTGGAGGTAAGTGGCAATCTTTCTTTGTCAATTTGACTCCTTGGTGCAAGCTTTTTCTGAAATGGTCCCCCTATTGAACCTCGTGGGAGTACCGAGCACGTCCCAACAGCGTTTAAAGCCGTTGTTGCACCATACTTTGGGAGACGGACGGTACGTCATCCGCTTTGCGTCCACAGTCCAACTGCTTGCCGATTTTTAGCATCTTCGATGCCTATGCAGTCGCTGCTCAGCAGTTTACCTACTCTCAGGCGTCTCGGGAAATAAAAGAATGCTGCAGTTGAGATCGATCGTGTCCTCATTGATTGTATCACCAAGCTATCGAATTGATGTCGTCCCAACTTGGCCTTCTGATGACGTCTTTTCATCAGGCTCGTCCCGTCTACTTGTCATTCCCTACGGACCTTGTCTCTTGCAAAATCTCCGCTGAGCGTCTCCGCATACCATTGACTCGTAGCCCGCCTCCCAATGACCCTCAGATAGAGGTTGATGTGATTGCAAAACAATTCGAGGTGGCTGAGGGTGAGGCAGTTGTCTTGGTGGATGCGTGTGCGATTCAACACGGGGCTAGATAGGAGTGGAATGACTTCCTCATGTGATACAGCTTCACTCGGACAGCACCAAAGTCCGATATGCTGTCTTTCAAGATATAGGTATGAAAGAGCTGATCCCAAAATTGACGGAGCGATTGGAGTCCTATCACATTGCCGCATCGAGACTTGTTGTCCCCAGGTTCCTTGCTCTCGTCCCAAAAGAGGAAACGGAATTCATCACCCACAGCTTTTTTTGGCCCCACATCGCAAAGTTCTTGAAACCTCACGATATCATTGTGACGGAGACTGGTATGCAACTGACAACCTCTGTTCGATCCTTCATTTACAGCACGTAGATACTGCCAATTTCGGAATTTTGGATATCCCTCTACCCGAAAAATCAATTTTAATCAGTCAAATCCTCTGGAGGAGTATCAAATGGTCAGTGGGTGAGGACGTTATTCTCTTCTTGGGCATAGATTCAAATCTTTCGATGTGGTTTCTTGACCCTAGGAAGCCTGTTGGGCGCATCCTTGGTCGCGAAAGAGTCGGGTCATGGGCGACCCATATTGTTCGTTGGAGATGGCAGCCTGTCAGATGATCATCATTCAATTTTGTTCATCTGCTTACGGTTCAATGGTCAGTCAACTTACGGTGCAAGAGCTTTCTGTGATGCTTCGAGTTGGAGTAAAACCGATCATCTTCGTT